>SJXO01000178.1:805395-816317 GCA_006408615.1 Connochaetes taurinus
AGGGGGCTGTTCTGGGCTCCCGCCCACCATGATGCTGAGGCCAGGCCCCCAGAGGCCTGGGGGTGGTACCACTTGGCATCAGTAGCCATTTCCCTAGGAGCGGAACACCTGTCTTCAGGGTGACTGTGAAAAATGGCTTTACCTTCCAGAGAAAACGTCTCGCTATTTTCAGTGGAGTTTGCTGGGTGGAAAAAAGAGTTCAGTAGGAGAAATGTCAACCTATCAGGTACATGAAATTCTCTCCAGATTCCCCAGAACCAGATACATGATTGCCCCCAGTCCAGATCAGCTACTTCAGAAACTCAGGGTGAAGCCTGGGCAGCAACACTTTATAGAGTCTCCCCAGAGACTTCCCTGGTGGTCCAGTGGTTAGAATCCCACACTTTCAATGCAGGGGTCGTGGTCTGATCAGGAACTAAGATCCTGCACGCCACGTGGCCAAAAATATTTTTAAATAAAATAAAATTGGGTCTTAAAAATTCAGTAAAAAAATAAAATTTTTTCTTTATTTTCTTAAAGTCTTTATTGAATTTGTTACAATATTGCTTCTGTTTTATGTTTAGATTTTTTTTTTTTTTTGGTCAAGAGGCATGTGGGATATTAGTTCCCAACCAGGGATCAAACCTGCACTCCTGCACTGGAAGGTCAAATCTTAACCATGGACAGGGAAAGTCCCTAAAATGTTTCTTTAAAAAAACAATAAAACCTCCCCCAATTTACTAACATGTAGCCAGGGTTGAGGATTATTATTCTAGGTAATCTACATTACCTCTTTTTTTTTTTAAATGTAGTTGATTATATCCTGCATATTTCTGAGCTTGTAGATTAAGACATAGCTATGTTTTCCAATTTGAGAACATAAAAAGCATCAGAAAACTGTTTTCTGAAATGAAATCTGTAAGACTCTCTGGCTTTCCAGTAATTTTTTGTTTCCTATGTTTACAGGTTTCTAAGTGAATCCATCTATACTGGGTCTTCTATCTATAGTGGTCGGCTACCCACCAACAGGAACACACTCATTTTACCAAACATAGTCTCTGAATGCCTTTGCATAAATACTAATAAATGTTTCCAAACATGAATATAAAGTGAGGAAAACAAAACAGAGTGGGCCCGAGAGAATTTACATCTGTCGGTCTCTGGCTTAGATCATTGCAGATTAATCTGTCGGGTGGGCCAAGGAAGTCACCAAGGGAAAGGAAAACAAGTCCACACAAGGGAAGGGTCTGCAGATGTGAACATCTGCGTCATTAAAAAAAAGATGCTTAAAAATTTCCCAGATGTGGAAGATCCTCTCTGCCTGAATCTAGAGACACTGCCTGCCAGATAAAAACCTAATAAAATCCTCTCTTCTCTTTCAGAATAGCAAGACCTTCTAAACGAATATCTGAGGACATCCCAAGAATTTAAGAGAAAATCTTTATGCCATGACCTGGTCTTCCCAGTGGCGCAGTGATAAGAAATCTGCCTGCCTGGGCCAGGAGACATAGTTTGATCCCTGGGTTGGGAAGATCCCCTGGAGTAGGAAATGGCAACCCACTCCAGTATTCTCGCCTGGAGAATTCCATGGACAGAGGAGCCTGGTGAGCTACAGTTCATGGGGTTGCAGAGTCAGACAATAGCCTGCACACACACAAACCACAAACTAGTTTGAGTGACCTTTTCAATTGCTAAATTCATGTCAGTAAGCACCTCCCTGGGTGATTTACTGTGAGGAGGAAGGGGTAGTGAACACCAGCCCCCGATAACTTCTTCGAGTGGTAGAGCCTCGGATCGTGGAAAAGAAGTGGATGTTTTGCAGACCTTACCCTCGGCCTGACTGCCTCCCAAGGTAGTTTTTATCAGTCCTCTTATCACTTTGATGGCTTTAAAGAAGAAAATGCACCCCAGGAGGGACATCTCATGATTGCTCAGAGTCTGCACTTGATAAGTTGGATATTTTACAGAGGGGCTTGAAACTGAACAAACTCCTTTTCTAAACAAGCTTCCACCCCCAGAAGCCTTAAGCAGATGAAGTCTTGAGCAAAGGTGAAAATAAATGAAGACTGAAAGTTGTAACAGAGGGCAAGGAGAAAACCTTGGGGGAAACCAGGGGGAAGAAGACACTGTCAACGTTTTGCCGGTTGCCTCTGAAATGACTTGTACTCCCAGCATGAGCTTTCTCACATATTCTAGAGTCTACAAAAGGAGGCTGTGCCCAGGGACCTCTGAGTAATAGGGATCACTTAGAGCAACTTCTCTGGCACTTCCCAAGGTGGTTGAAAAACATTAATTAAGGACTTAATTAGTTGTTTCAACTTCAGTCATAGGAAAAAATAGATCTAATTACAATTGGCTTCGAGAGCCTCTCAGAAGGATTAACCACTCAAGGAAGGCAAAGTCCTGTCTTATTAGATTTCTGTCCCTTTCCAGACTTCTCGTTTCCCTGCCACCAGCAAACACACAGCACTAACCGACGACAGATACGAAAGTGATTAATTCCTGTTCCATATCCCAGGGCTAGTCAACAGTGGTCTGAGTACAATCTTGTGAATCATTACAGGGTGGCCTCATTTTCATTGTTTTGTTTGAGATGTATTATTCACAAAAATATCTTACCCCATTTATATCCTGTGTAATAATAAAACCCAATACACTATCAAAGATAAGTCATTTTGTGGTTATTTGGCATTTAAAATTATCCAGTATTTCTTTGCATCCCATTAACACAAATAATCAAAGAATGATTTGTTTTCATCTGTAACAAACTGATTTATTGTGTGCGGGGACTGTAATATACTAGTAGTTGTAGCAATGTTAGTTGGTCAGTTGTGTCTGACTCTTTGTGATCCCACAAACTGTAGCCCACTGGGCTGCTCTGTCCATGGAATTCTCCAGGCAAGAATACTGGAATGGATTGCCATTCCCTTCTCTAGAAGATCTTCCTGACCCAGGGATCGAACCCGGTCTCCTGCATAATATACTAGAGTCATATTTAATTGTGAACTTTGCCTCCTCATACAACACATTAGGAAATACTCCCCAAAATCAGTACTGTACTTTGGTGGTGGTGGTTTGGTGGTTTAGTTGCTAAGTCATGTCCGACTCTTGCAACCCCATGGATTGTAGCCTGCCAAACTCCTCTGTCCATGGGATTCTTCAGGCAAGAATACTGGAGTGGGTGGCCATTTCCTTCTCCAGGGGATCTTCCGCACCCAGGAATTGAACTCAGGTCTCCTGCATTGCAGACAGATTCTTTACCGACTGAGCTAGGAGGGAAGCCCCTCTGAACTTTGCATCAGATGTAAAGGAGACTCTGGGCCCTATAACTAGATTATTTTGAGGCAAACAACTATTTCCAACTGATTCAGTATCAGTATGTTCTCTAATTGAGAACATGTTCACCAAACTATAGTTTTTAGTGATTTTTCTGTACATTTTATAGGGGACATGTTCTGTGTATGGGCTTTCTTGCTGGCTCTGTGGTAAAGAATCCATCTGCCAGTCAGGAGATGTGGGTTCGATTCCTGGGTCGGAAAGATCCCCTGGAGGAGGAAATGGCAACCCACTCCAGTATTCTTGCCTGGAGAATCCCATGGACAGAGGAGCCTGGCGAGCTACAGTCCATGGGGTCACAGAGAGTTGGACACAACTTAGCAACTAAACAACAACGTGTCCTGTGTATAGTGAATAAATAACTCCTATAGTATCAAAAAAATAAGTGATCTTAATAAAAAACCCAAAGCTGAAGAGCTAGCTTTTCCCACAGTGGGAACTGGGGCAGTGGTGGGGTTTGGGCGGGGCTGGTTCTGTCTCCAGCTCTCAGGAGTCTTGCCCACAAATGTTTACTCAATGACTCTCTCTCGAGATGATCTTCCACCTCACACTGCACCACAGCTTAAAGTCCAGTCTGGGAAGTGACCTTCAGATCCTAACCAGCAACCAATGCGCAGACCTTGAGACTCCTGGTTGGCTTCCCTTCCACAGCCCAGCCTGCTGCTGCTGGTGGCCTTGGGCTGTGGGAGGCTGGCCCACGACACGGTTCTGGTTCCAGGGTGCTCGGGCTGGCTCACTGCCCTCTGAGGCATTAACACTGGTCGGAAGGATGCCTGGGTGAGAAATAGCCGCAAACCAGCATGCACAGGCATCACGGCTCTGTGGAAAACAGCCAAGCACCTGTCATGGGCCTCATGCTTGGGGAGAGGCAGGATGTTGAAAGGATCAAGGGGTTATCAAGTCCCTTCTTTGCTCACGGATCGTTCAGCACTGAAGTCTCTGATTTCAGAGATCCTGAAAGAATTTTTCCTTGGGCTCAAATTCTCAGGATTCCAAAACCAAGAGAACCCCAAGGTTCAATGGAGGACAATATTAGTGCATATATATGGAGTCTAGAAGGAGGATCCTGTCTGCAGGGCAGCAGTGGAGATGCACTAGAGATCAGACCTGTGGAAATGGTGGGGAAGGAGAGGAGGGGGTGGACTGAGAGAGGAGAATCCACACACACACGCACCACCATCTGTAAAACAGACAGCCGGAGGGGAATTTGCTGCATGACGCAGGGAGCTCTAACCCGGCGCTCCGTGTCAGCCTAGAAGGGTGGGATGGGAAGGAGGTTGGGTGCGGGGGGAAGTTCAAGGGGGAGGGGACATATGTATACCTATGGTGATTCATGTTGGTGTATGACAGAAACCAACACAATATTGTAAAGCAATTATCCTCCAATTAATAATAAAAAAATTAAAAAAAAAAGGATGATGATGTCTTGGCATCTGAGGTTGTCTTCCCAGTCTGTCTGATGACAGAGGTGAGCCCCCCAAATTCGTCAGGACAAGGAGATAAGGATGCTGTGGGGGCAGGGAGACCTCAGTGGGGGACAAGAACTTGCTTCTGAAGGGCAAGATGGGGGAAGTGGGTGACAGGGAGGGTCAGCCAAGTAAGAAAGAGAGAAAGAGGAACTTGTCTCCTCAGCATCAGTTCGGCCATCAGGACCACACCATAGAGAATTTGGATCAGAGATGGCCTGCCGACGATAACTTAGTTGCAGTAGCTGTAGGAAAACATAGTAATAGTCCACAAGTGTTAGCGGCTCAGTCGTGTCTGACTCTTTGAGACCTCATGGACGGTAGCCCTCTAGGCTCCTCTGTCCATGGGATTTTCCAGGCAAGAATACTGGAGTGGGTTGCCATGCCCTCCTCCCGAGGATCTTCCCAGCCCAGCGACTGAACCCAGGTCTTCCACGTTGCAGGTGGATTCTTTACTGTCTGAGCCACCCGCGAAGCCCAATAGCACACAAACGTGCATGCGTAGCTGCTCAGTCGTGTACGACTCTTTGCAGCCCCATGGAGTGTAGCCCACCAGGCTCCTGTGTCCATGGGATTTTCCAGGCAAGAATACTGGAGTGGGTTGCCATTCCCTTCTCCAGGGGATCTTCCCAACCCAGGGATCGAATGTGTGTCTCTTGTGTCTCCTGCGTCAGCGGGCGGAGTCTTTACCACTGTGCCACCAGGGAAGCCCACAGGTACACAAGCAGAGTGACAAATAGCTTTCCCCACACTTCTTGGAACAAATGAAAAAAAAAAGCTGGTAGGTGTCTGGGAAGACATGAAACAGTCAATGAGGCAGTTTGTTAAAGGAACAATGAGGTCCCTAAGTTTCATTTGTGATGAACATCTACAACGCTCGGGCTGGAGTGTTAGAATGTGGAGGGAAAATTTTTTCTGCACTTTCATGAGCAATCCTCTCCTGCTAATTACTCGCTCTTTCCAGACTCTCTTTCTCTCCTCACAGCACCCTTCCCATGATGTGTTGTGAAAAGTGGACTGGGCTCTCAGAGCAGCGGCAAAACAATTCTGTGTGCTTTTTAGCCTGGACCACCACCCAACTAGCTGGAGGTAATGCGTGGTTTCTTCTTTTCCTTCTGCCAGTTCTGTCTGGCAGGTGGAAAAATGATAGCAGAGAAAGACTGAGAGCCACATGAGGGAGCCAGGGGTCTGCAATGTGCTGGACTGAAAAAAAAATCACCCTAATGGGCAAATACAAGTCTTAATTGAGTTTCTCTTCTCTCCTGGTATTCATCAATTAAAATGAATATTTGTCAGGGCCAGAAACTTGTGAGGGTATAAACAAGATCTCCCCCAGATGGTTGGCCTGATCATCGGGTGTTTGGGGAAGTGAACAGGCCCTCGTCTCATCCTCCAAGTGCATATCTTGTGTCTGTTTTAATCACAATTATTGCACAACCCATACAAAGTTCCCTACAGTCAGGGCTGAAATAAGCAGAGAGATAGGGCTGATAATGGTTCTGACCATTCCTCACCATTCCATCTTATTAGATGCTCACACAGGATGATGCCCTTGGGTAACAATTTGTTCTTGATTGCGAACTTGATTCCTTTGCAATCTAATCTGGCAGCACTGATCTTTCCAGAGAAGGATGCTGTACATCCCTGTGCGGGTAGAAGGGATACTGTTTCTTACTCTTGGGGGCCTGGGACAGAGAGATCAGACTTCCCTCCAGGAAGCTGTCCTTTAGTGTGAAATGCACATCCCCACTACCAGTGAGGTCTGGCGGGCAGGTGGCTTGTTGCCTTCACTGAGATGTCTCAATTAGTTCAGCTCAGGAGAAAAACCAAAAACCAAACAAATGAAAATCCCCAAACCCAAAGGCAGAAAAGGAGGCAACCTATAGAAACCCCACGGAACAGAGCGGCATCAAGTGCCGAAAGCTGGAAAGCATCCTCTGCTTCCAGCATCTCAAATCTTTTTGTGTGGTGAGAGCAACTGACAAGGCACTTCAGTTGTGTCCAGTTCTTTGCAACTCCATAGACTGTAGCTCACCAGGCTCCATTGTTCATGGGATTCTCCAGGCAAAGAACACTGGAGTGGGTTGCCTTGCCCTTCTCCAGGGAATCTTCCCAACCCAGGGGTCGAACCTGCATCTCTTACGTCTTCTGCACTGGCAGGCAAGTTCTTTATCACTAGCGCCACCCGGGAAGCCCCATGGTTAGAGGGGAGTAGGTGAAATGAAGGCAGGGAAACTTGCACCCTCTGCCGTGTGGTTTATGGAAAACCCAGAGTGGAATGTTTGCTGAGGATGACCTATTTGGAGCTGCACCAGCCACTTCGGAAACACTGCTTTCTGGATTTCAGTCCGAAGCACAGTGAGATCCAAATCTGGGGGCGAAGGCTGGGCTCCCAGGGAGGATAGCCTACTTCCTGGCATCAAGTTCTTTCAGGAACTGGGACCTGCCTCTTAGAACCCCTTCCAGCAAAGACTGCTCCTGTGCCTCTGAAACTCACCTGGGTAGTTCCTCCCCAATCAGTGTGTAGGGCTGGGGCAGCAGGACTTGGTTAGGGATTAGGGGGGTATTTATTTGAAAGCATAAAAAAAAAAAACTGTGACTGGACAAACATAGCCCCAGATGAAGTGATTTTGTTTCAACTCTTTTCTGGAAACATTGGGCAGAGCAGAGGTGGCCTGGAGGCTGCTCTGACCAACAGTTCACCCTGGGGCTCCAAGCCACACGGCCAGGGTCACAGAGTGGACTTTTTATGGGGACAGGATGAGACAAGAGGTTCTACTGCCCAGCTCAGATTCCTTCTGGAAGCTTCTCACAAAGTAGGATAGAAACTGCCCCCAAGTGAAACAATTCGAAGAAAATGACCGATACTTTCTCATTTCATTTCCTGACATAGCGGTCTTCACAGTGATTAAAAATCTAGGTTAAAGATGGGAAGTCCTGTCTGCCCTCTGGCCCCTAGAACATCTGTGGTAAATGATGGAGTCCCAAGGAGTGACCAAGATATGCCATTTTGCTTAAGTATTTGGGCTTCTCAGGTGGCTCAGTGGTAAAAAGAAAAGAAAAAAACCTGCCTGCCAATGCAGGAGACGTTAGAGATGTGGGTTCTGTCCCTGGGTTGGGAAGATCCCCTGGAGAAGGGAACGGCAACCCACTCCAGTATACTTGCCTGGGAAATCCCACGGACAGAGAAGCCTGACTGGCTACAGTCCATGGGGTCACAAAAGAGCTGGACACGAAGTGACTTAGCACACAGCACATTTAGGCAACAGTTGGTACATGTGTGTCCATGGGTGGGGGGAGGGGGAAATGTAGCACAATGGATGTGTGAACCTGGAAACATCCAGTTAGAGGGTTCAAGCTTGTCAACAAGGGCCAGGGTGCTCTGTCCACCCCTCTTCCAGCCTCCCAGGGTCACAGAGCCAGAGGATCTGAGCAGGTAAGCAGACAGCATCTTCATCGACATGACGTGTGGGTCTCCTCTCCGGCTCGGTGCCAGCCTCTCTCCCCTGCCCTGCACTCCACACATGTCCAGGCCCGTGCACACGCTCCACTTCACCCAGCACACATGAAAGTGGGTTTCAACTGCACTTTGGGTTTAAGGCCAGAGATGTGGCAAGAGCCTTCCAGGAAGTCGCCCTCCATCTCTGGAGGGTACTCTGGGCTCCATCAAGGAGTACTCTGTCCTCAGCTCCCCTGGAGGCAGAAGTCTTTGGCCTAAATCCTGGCTCCTCCCCAACCACCTGTGTGTCCAGGGCCGAGGATCTGGAGCCTCAGTCTACATCAACCTGCCTCTATCAGGTACATACAGATGTGCCAGGCATGGACTGTGTGGGCCCAGAAAGGTTGGTGATGAGTCCACAGGTGAGTAAATTCAGCATTTCCTCTTTCCAGGCATCAACAAAGAATTCACCAGGGACTTCCTGTGGGTTCAGTGGTTGGTAATCTGCCTGTCAATGCAGGGGATACAAGTTCAACCCCTGGTCTGGGAAGATCTCACATGCCTTGGGACAGCTGAGCCTGCGGACCACAACTACTGGGCCAGGGCTCTGGAGCCTGTGCTCTGCAATGAGAGAGGCCACTGCAATGCGAAGCCCAGCCCTGCAGCGAAAAGCAACCCCAGCTCATCGCAAACAGAGGAAACCCGCCCGCAGCAATGAAGACCCAGTGCAGCCAAAGTTATAAACATATAAATAAATACACATAAAAAAAAAAAAGAATCAGACAATGCTCCTCAAATTAGTCAGCCCTACAGAAATAATAGGACTTTTCATGGGAATGGACCCAAGTCAGGTTTCCTATATATTAATAGTTCCTCAAAGTATGAGCAGGTATTAGATTAAAATAAAACGGATGTTAACTGATGTCATCCCTTCTACCCTTTACATATTGTTCTTACCCTGTGCCTGCCTGGAAAAGCCCAGCCCTGCAGCGAAAAGCAACCCCAGCTCATCGCAAACAGAGGAAACCCGCCCGCAGCAATGAGGACCCAGTGCAGCCAAAGTTATAAACATATAAGTAAATACACATAAAAAAACAATAGAATCAGACAATGCTCCTCAAATTAGTCAGCCCTACAGAAATAATAGGACTTTTCATGGGAATGGACCCAAGTCAGGTTTCCTATATATTAATAGTTCCTCAAAGTATGAGCAGGTATTAGATTAAAATAAAACGGATGTTAACTGATGTCATCCCTTCTACCCTTTACATATTGTTCTTACCCTGTGCCTGCCTGGGACCTTGGGGAAGTTGCGTGGGGTGGCCTGTGTAATAAGTATGTTTCTGTATTTGATGTTTTGAATTTGGGGGCCGGGTTGAGCTAGAGGGACTGCTCTTCTCAGGGTCAGACAACTCCTAGAGATAGTAAACCACTTGCTTCTGGTGTACTTTTCAGATGCAAATCAACCCATGTAGTGCTCACACACCCCAAATATCTCCATCTTGCTCTCACACTCTGAGCCACTCTCCACCTGCCCAAATCACACCAGGACCAGGCAATGGAGACAGCCCTTAACCCCAAGTTGTTGTTCAGTTGCTCAGTTGTGTCCAGCTCTTTTGTGACCCCCAAGGACTATAGCCCACAGGCTCCTCTGTCCATAGAATTTCCCAGGCAAGAATACTAGAGTGGGTTGTCATTTCCTTCTCCAGGGGAGATTCCCAGCTCGGGGACTGAACCCTCATCTCCTGCACTGGAAGACAGACTCTTCCCTGCTGAGCCACCAGGGAAGCCCTTACCCCCCAAAGCCTGCTGAAATTATTCAAACCAGCCAAGCCCAAGCTCTGCCTCGCCTGCTCTTTTCCACAGAAACCACGCTAGAGGCCCTCACCCACATTTCATCAACCCGCTCTGCTCCTGGCCTGCCCTGGAGCTTCTCGTGGTGTGCAGGTCTAGGGATCTGTGAGTATAACCCTGTTCATCACAGTCTTTCCATGTCTGTGTGTCTGCATTTGACTTAAGTCTAAGGCACTCTTAAACATCCTGGTACCTAAACATCCAGGACACCTGGTGGGCACAGGAACAAACACTGTGGACCTACAGGATGCCAGATGCCAGGGAGAGGCCTGTGTTTGCATTTAAATGTGCAATTTCCAGCTAGATTTGTAGTGAGCAGCAAAGCACTGAGGTTAAGAATATGAGTTCCGGGTTAGATTTGCTCTGAATGTGGATCCCGCATGTCCCAGCTGTGCGCTTGAGACTTAACTCTTTTATGTATCAATTTCCTCCTCTGTTAAGATGGAATGATGCCATATATCTGGAGAAAACTATAATTTGAAAAGGTACATACACCCCAGCCTTCCCTGGTGGCTAAGTGGTAAAGAATCTGCCTGCCAATGCAGGAAACACAGGTCCAATCCCTGATCCGAGAAGATCCCACATGACATGAAGCAACTAAGCCCGTGTGCCACGACTACTGGGCCTGGGCTCGACAGCCTGGGAGCTGCAATTACTGATCCCACATGCCACGTCTCCTGATGTCTGCCCTAGAGCCCATGCTCCGTGACAGAGAGAAGCCACTGCAACGAGAGGCCTGTGTATCACAACTAGAGAGCGGCCCTCACTTGCTGCAACTAGAGAAAAACCTGTGCAGCAATGAATACCCAGCACAGCCAAAAAAAAAAAAAAAAAAAAATGGTAAAGAA
>SJXO01000178.1:820203-852908 GCA_006408615.1 Connochaetes taurinus
ACCCCTCATCTTTCTGTATTTGTTTCCATGTGCTTTCTCCTTCCCTCTGCTCTCTTTTCACCATTTCCTATCAACACTGCATTCTGTTTTTTCCCCTCATCTTTGCTGTTTTATGAAATGCTAGAGCTTTCAAAATTAGGTGTTTTGTGTCAGGTTTTGAGGACTGGCCACCCTGAGTTGGGCTCCTCAGTGGGGGTTGTGTGCTGGAGCTTGTGTTTCTGAATCTCTGGCATCAGGCCTGTGTTCTCATTTTAGGGTCAAAAGTAAAACAGAGGGTTTGGACACAATGAGTTATCTGGGTAATTCCAGAAAGCATCATTTTACTGCTTGGCTTATGCGGTTTGATAATTCATCTAATGGAAGTGGGCGGCTCCTTATAAAAGGACCATGTCCAGATTGAACATGAGGCCCCTGTGAAAAGTTAGTCATTCAGTCATGTCTGACTCTTGGCAACCCCACAGACTGTAGCCCGCTAGGGCTCCTCTGTCCATAGGATTTCCCAGGCAAGAATACTAGGGTGGATAGCCATTCCTTTTTCCAGGGGATCTTTCCAACCCAGAGATTGAACATAGTCTCCCACTTTGCAGGCAGGTTCTTTACCCTCTGAGCCGCCAGGGAAGCCCTGAAGGGCCAGGGCTGAAGCTACGAAAACAGGCTCTAGGCACTTCTGTATGAAGGAGGATAAAAGTGAAGACGCCAAGCTTACGCATCCTTGTGTCCCAGTGAAGCCCTGTTTGGCTGTGTGTAGGCTGAGCCTGTTCTTTATTAACTGCTGTTTGTTTCTCGCAGCACAGAACTATTCCATTAGCCCGAAAATAAATAAATGAATAATGTGCCTTTTGGCGGCACTTAGTGCGCTGGCATAAACAGGTGTGGGGGTGTGTTCTTCCCGAATGGGAGATACCCATTTACGAGCAACAAAAGCACATCTTTGGAACACAGAAATCCACGTGCAAATGTGGAAGGCACATCTTCTCCCTGCTCCCCCAACGCTGATACTCTTGCCCCCCTGAGCAGGTCCCCGCAATTGTATGACAATGAATGCTTACCATTGTTGTAAGAGCGAAAATTTCCTACAAATTTTATGTATTCATAAGTTGGAAATTCCTTTGGGTTCAAGCTGCCTCTGAGAAGATGGCAATAAAACTCTAAATCGTTGTCAGCTGGGCGGTTAAAGGAAAAAAAGGAGAGAAAGGGAATAAAAGCATTACGCCAATGATTCTAGACTAAACAAGCGGCATCTTGGGAAACTCACAGGGTTTGGTCAATACATGGCCAGGCTAGTTGTCTCCTTACAGCCGACTTTCGGACATGGTTTTATAACCTTGGCAACATCGGTTTTTCCGCCCCATAGTTTATAGATACTTTGCATCCCATAGTCGGAGCCAATTAGTCTTAATTTAATCACAGATGTCTGCGGTTGGTTCTGTCGGCATTGATTAGTTCTGGTCGTTTTCATATGGTATATTATAATAAAGCTGCTCACATAGAGCTGCTCTCTTTAATTTAATCTTTCCACTTTGCTTTGAAGGAAAATCAGATGTACAACAGGACAAATTATTCATGGAAAAGGCACTAAGGCTTGAATAAGTATAAGGCACTGTTGCTATCATCATCAAAGAACGCGCTTCATTAGGTGACCAGGCCAGCTTTCTATCCGAGTTGCTGATTTTGATAAAAACTTTAAAATTCCGCAAAATCTGCAAATGTATATAAATAATCATATGATGGCCTCAGAAGAGAGTTTGACCTAATTATTCAGTTTTTAGTTGGTTACTTAGTATCATACAAATCTAGTTTTCTAGCGTCCTCCAAAATAAACAGATTATTCAGTGGTTTTTGTGTCCTTTGTTACTAAAAGGCTCTCATGTGAAAAAAAGGTAATCTCTTGTTATCACATGCAAAACAAAGTTATTATTCTAAAGCTCTGTGGTTTTCAAAGTTTCCACATAAAAGTTCAACGTCTTACGTATTCCAAACTCCGGTTTTAGCTTTAAACCTAAAATATACCTCTAAGGATCTTGGATATGTTCTGAGTCACAAGGAAAATTATTTTTAAAATTAGTCCTCCCTTCTTAATCCATTCTAACTTCCTTTCTCCCATCCAAGTGCTAACTAAACCCAACCCTGCTTACCTTCTGAGATCAGACTAGACTGGGCGCCTTAAGGGTGGTATGACTGCAGACTGTTAACCTTCCTTTCTAATATAAGATCCTTATCTTTCTCTCTCATAAAACCAGTGAAGTTAAACTTACATTTTAAGTATTCTGGGGAAGGGGCGTCCGTCATAAGCATATGGGAAGAGAGCATTTTATAGACTTCCGAGTGTTCTTGCTCTGGAAGGAAATTTAACAAATTCTGATCCATGACATCCGACTGGAAAAGAAAAGAACAAAGGTACACACTCCACGAAGATGGAAAACAAAAGCAAGAGCAGAAACTGAACCTTCTTGACGACTCAGAACTGACTTCTGAAATGAGAAGCTCCAGATCTGACTCTCTGTGGAGACTCTGTGGTCATGAATTGTCATAGAGAAGGCTTTACTCGCTCAAATGCAAACGCGCCATTGCCCACGGGCCGAGAAAGAATGCAGACGTAGGCCAGACAAACAGGAAAAGGAGGCTCGTGTGCGGAGACTCCCAGGTTCTAGCTGGGGCCATGTGGCTGCCGTGGAGCCCCAGCACGAGGCCAGCCACTCCTGTGAAGCACCTGGAAGAGCGCAGCGTTCCTCCTCTGACCTTCAGGCAGGCAAACAGCGGTCTTCTCAAAGGCAGCTAATCTAAGGAATTGTACTTTTTCTTCTGGGGACCTGGGCACCCATGGACACAAATACAATAGAGCCTGGACCCAGTGCTGTCCACTAGAGTGGTCTGCGATGATGGAAGTGGTCTGTAACCTGCACTGGCCACTAGGGAAGCCACGAGCCACATGGCTTCTGAGCACTTGAAATGGGGTTAGTGTGACTGAGGACATATATACATATATATGTATATATATATATTTTGTAGCCACCCCTTGGGAGCTTAGTTCCCCAATCAGGGATTGAACTGGGGCTCTGGCAATGAAAGTACTAAGTCCTAACTACTGGATCACCAGGGAACTCCCCCAAAGACAGAATTTTTAATTGTATTTAATTATTCTAATTGAAATTTAAATAACCCCATGTGGTCAGAGCACATGGGTGATTTTACATTTATGGTGGCTAGTGGTAAATCTCAGAGGTTAAAGTGTCTGCCTCCAATGCGGGAGACCCGGGTTTGATCCCTGGGTCGGGAAGATCCCCTGGAGAAGGAAATGGCAATCCACTCCAGTATTCTTGCCTGGAGAATCCCATGGACAGAGAAGCCTAGTAGGTTACCGTCCACGGGGTCGCAAAGAGTTGGACACGACTGAGCGACTTCACCTCGTGGTAAAGAATCTGCCTGCCAATCAATGCAGGGATTTAAGAGACCCAGGTTTGATCCCTGGGATGGGAAAATCCCCTGGAGGAGGGCATGGCAACCCACTCCAGTATTCTTGCCTGGAGAATGTCACGGACAGAGAAGCCTGGCAGGCTACAGTCCATAGGGTCGCAGAGTCGAACACGACTGAGGTGACTTAGCACAGCACAGCGTGTGGCCAGTACAGGTGGGAGATCATGGGGGAGAGAGAGGAGACAGGTGTGCCTCCATCCCTCCCTAAACTCATCCCTGCCTACAGGGTCAAGCACGGGCTGTACACACTCTCACGTTTGGACAGGCAGGCAGCTTGCTCTCGGAGTCCTGGCTTAACCTTCCAACTGCCTCCCAGGTGCCCTTGGGGACCCCAGGTCCACACACGTCCCCAGTGCCATATCCTCCCCCACGTGTTTCCTCCCCCCACGTGCAGTGCTGCTAGGCAGTCACCTGCCCACACCCGACACCCAGCTGGCATCTCCGACCTCTCCCTATCACCTTCACATCCAATGTCCAAATGCTGTGAGATCTTCCTCCCTCAAATTCTCTCAGATCCAAGAGACTGTCATACTGAGTGAAGTAAGTCAGACAGAGAAGGAGAAATATCCCATGACATCCCTTATAGGAGGAATCTTCAGTGAAATGATACAATGAAGTTACTTACAAAACAGAGACTCACAGATTTAGAGAATGAACTTGTGGTTGCCGGAAGGATGTGGGGGAGGGATAGTTAGGCAGTTTGGGAAGAACAGATACACACGGCTATATTTTAAACGGATAACCAGCAAGGACCTACAGTGCAGCACAGGGAACCCTGCTCAGTGTTGTGTGGCGGCCCGGATGGGAGGGGAGTTTGGGGGAGAATGGACACATGTATATGTATGGCTGAGCCCCTTGGCTTTGCACCTGAAACTATCATAACATTGTTAATCGGCTATACCCCAATACAAAATAAAAAGTTAATAAAGTTTCCGTCAGATCCACTCCTTTCTTTCTCTATGGCCTCCACCCTCTTCCAGACCATCATCTCTGGCGAATGGTCAGACTGGTCTTCCCACATCAACTTCTGTCCTCTGCCCAATTTGTACTCTGCCAGATCAAGTCACCATCTCGCTTAAATCCTTTCGTTGGCTTCTGACTGTCCGACTGCTCCCAGGACAAGCCCAAATACCTTGATTCACTCATCAGCCTCTGCTCAGCACACCCTCCTCCCTTAGACCTTCTCCAGCCCCACAAACTGTCCTTTCTCCAGGCTGCCAGCTGTGCTCGTCCTCTGGGCCTCCCCCCAACAGGCTGGAACATTCCGCACCCTCTCTTGGTGCTCAGTAACTCCCGCGCATCCTTTGGGTCTGGGCTTTGAAGTCATCTCCCCTGAGAAAACGCCCATGACAGCCCCGCACTCTCAATAGGACCCGCGTCTCACCCTTGCTCCTCTGGCCACTGTGTCTGTGTCATCTGTACCCACCGGGGAAGGCTGCGTCTCTGTTGTTTTCAGTTGCTCAGTTGCGTCCAGCTCTTTGCGACCCCACAGACTGCAGCACACCAGGCCTCCCTGTCCATCGCCAACTCCCAGAGCTTACTCAAACTCATGTCCACTGGGTCAGTGATACCATCCAACCATCTCATCCTCTGCCTCCCCCTTCTCCTCTTGCCCTCAGTCTTTCTCAGCATCAGGGTCTTTTCCAATGAATTGGGTCTTCACATCAGATGGTATTGGAGCTTCGGCTTCAGCATCAGTCCTTCCAATGAATATTCAGGGTTGATTTCCTTTAGGATGGACTGATTGGATCTCCTTGCTGTCCAAGGGACTCTCAAGAGTCTTCTCCAGCACCAGAGTTCAAAAACATCAACTCTTTGGTGTTCAGCGTTCTTTATGGTCCAACTTTCACATCGGTACATGACTACTGGAAAAACCATAGCTTTGACTATACCAACCTTTGTTGGCACACCTTTGACCAGGGGGTAAGGCCTAGGGGGTGGGGGGAGAGGCAGGTGGGAGCCCCCGAGATGGGATGTGAGCACAGCTCTGCCCTCCAAGCTGCAGTTTGCTCCACTGAATGAGGAGGCTGTGAGGTGAGAGGAGTGGATTCGAGTCCACTGCTGGTACCAGGGCACATGGCAGGTGCCAGGCAGAATGGTGGCTTGTTAATCACGCAGGACACAACCCTAAGTTTTCTCCTTCTTTCAAGTGATGACATGGGTTCTCTGCCTGCCTCACCTGCACCCCTGACATTGGATGGTGCTTGGCCTTCAAGAAAAGCATGGTGATGAATGAAAGAACCATGTGGCTAGCACCGTGACAGAAATAAAAACAAGGTGCCCAGAGGATGCTGAGCATGGGGTGCAGAGTCCATAACGATGGGGTAGGGGATCTCCCGGGACAGTTCCCAGGGGGAGGGATCTTCATGGTAGAAGGGGTGTCTGGGGACAAGACGGTGTCCACCAAGCTGTCTGGGTGCCCCAGGCAGGGGTCCAGGCCCAAATAGAAGTGGGAATGGGGCCCTGATGGCCCAGCAAGGGAGAGAAGAGAAGGGAGAGGGAAGGGAAAGGGCAGTGGTGTCTGGCCTTAGCATCGCTGGGGGCATCAGGGCTGAGCCTGTGTGCTAGGGCATCCACTGGGGGACATGGACAAAGGTGGGCAGGACTTTGCTTTTATCTCAGACCCTCTAGTGGCTGCAGGAGGGAGGGAGCACAGAAGCCAGGTGGTTGTAACAGGTCTAGGGAAGGGGAGACTCAGAGGAAGGGGCCGAGTCCAGAGGGCTCAATTGACAACGTCATTGTCCACCTGCCCGCCACCGACTCAGGACGCTGTGTTCTGGTCCTTTCTTCCAGCAGCACAGCAAAGTAGGCAAGTCCCTCCTCTCCTGCAGCCTGGGCGCCAGGGCTGGAGGACAGGCTTGGTAGCCACTGAAGGGCAGCAGTGGAGGGAGGGTCTCCGGGGTCTCCTGGGCTCCCACATAGAGGCTCCTGTTTTCATCTCTCTGCAACCACGGTACTCACTGTGCCATCATCTTCTCCGTCTGGATTTCTCCGAGTCCCTTCTGATGTTCTTGATTCTATTTTAAGCCCATTCCCTTTAGTTTTTTGGAACATGACTCATGCTCATAGATAACAGTACTCTTTCTTCTTAAAGACATCCTGGATCCTTGAAAACAATGACTACATCACTGCTTGGTCTTTCCTTGGAGGGCCGGTCGGAAGCCCACACCCCCGATGGGGGGGGCAGGGTGCAAGGTGGGGGGCTGCCTGGCCTTGTGGTTCATGTAGGGGGTGACTGGCAGGTCAGAGGTCTGGGGGGGCACCTCAGGACACAGGTCGTGCACAGGACAAAGATGAATGCTGGAGGCAGGAGGGAGAAGTAAGCCATGGGAGGAGGGGTCATGAGGATGAAGAGTTGACGCACGAGCAGAACTCAGAACACGCTCGGCACAGAGCAAGCTCTTTCTGGGTCTTTGCTGTTCTATTCCTATTATGCAATTTCCGTGTGCCGGAAACCAACACAAACAATGATAATTTGAGAATTTAAACACTAGTGCTCACAGGAGAGTAAATTACCCCTGCGATTGTACTGCAGCAATTCCAGAGATGAGGGAGGGGAGGTGCCATCCCATAGCTGAATCATATGATCTGGAACATCATTTACGTGTTACAGACGGAAGGTTCTCGATGCCAACTTGCTGCTATGTCCTTGGCTACCTTATCAACAACCTGCCCTTCAGGAACAGAAATGCAGATGTAGAGAATGGGCGTGTGGACACGGTGGGGGAAGGAAAGGGGACAGGCTGAGAGAGCAGCATCGACACATACACGCTACCACGTGGAAACCAGCCCTGAGCATGCATTGCAAGTACTGATGCTGCAGCCCCAGTACTCTGGCCACCAGATGCGAAGAGCCAACTCACGGCAAAAGACCCTGATGCTGGGAAAGACTGAGGGCAGAGAAGGGGACGACAGAGGACGAGATGGTTGGATGGCATCATCGACTCAACGGACGTGAGTCTAAGCAAACTCTTGGGGGATCGTGAAGGACAGGGAAGCCTGGTGTGCTACAGTCCATGGGGTTGCAAAGAGTTAGACACAACCGAGTGACAAAACAAAAATGTGTAAAATAGATACCTAATGGGAAGCTGCTGTGTAACACAGGAAGAGCAGCCTGGTGCTCTGTGATGACCTACGGGGGTGGGATGGGGGGTGGGGTGTGGGGAGGCTCAAGAGGGAGGGGATGTGTATAATGAGGGAGGGGATGTGTATATACATATAGCTGATTCATTTCATTATACAGAAGAAACTATCACAACATTGTAAAGCAAAGTATTGCTGTTGTTGTTTAGCTGTCAAGTCACGGCCAACTCTTTGCAACCCCGGGGACTGTAGCCAGCCAGGCCCCTCTGTCCATGGGATTCTCCAGGCAAGAATACTGGAGTAAGTTGCCATTTGCTTCTCCAGGGGATCTTCCCCACCCAGGGATCAAACCCGCCTTTCTCCTGCATTGGCAGGCGGATACTTTACCCCCAGGCCACGAGGGAAAGCAATTATTCTCCAATTAAAATAAATTAAAAAACAAAACACAACAACAAGAAAAGAATCGCGCCCTTTTCGGGCTTCACTTTAAATGCCTGCCATGAATTCCCAACAGCACTTCTCCTACGTTGCCTCCTAGGCCCCAGGAGAGCCTGCGGAGGATGTGACAGACAGAAAGCGTAGTCCTCTGTCTCTGAGCTGACAGTTGCACCAGCAAAGTTAAGTGAGCACAGATGTGCACGGGCTGGCCATCTGGGCTGGAAGCAGGCTGTGTGGACACCCAGCTCAGGATGTGCCCAAGGAGCCCCAGCGGTTCTGGCTGGAGGTCTGTGACAGCTGTGGTGAGAAGGAGATTTTGGTGAAAAAGAAGCCTCATGTTGAGCAGAGGCAGGACTGGGCTCAGAAAGCAGCCAGGGGCTCGGTCTCCAGGAGGACCGTGGCGTGGGAGGCACGCATGCTCAGTCGCTCATCGTGTCTGACTCTGCGACCCCACGGCCTGTAGCCTGCCAGGCTCCTTTGTCTGTGGGATTTCCCAGGCAAGAATACTGAAGTGGGTTGCCATTTCCTTCTCCAGATGGGATGATGTGTGATCTTATTTGATTCAGTTTAGATTCAGAATCACCAAAGAATTGATGCTTTTGAACTGTGGTGTTGGAGAAGACTCTTGAGAGTCCCTTGGACTGCAAGGAGATCTAACCAGTCCATCCTAAAGGAGATCAGTCCTGAGTGTTCACTGGAAGGACTGATGCTGAAGCTGAAGCTCCAGTACTTTGGCCACCTGATGCGAAGGGCCGACTCACTGGAAAAGACCCTGATGCTGGGAAAGATTGAAGGCAGGAGAAGGGGACAGCAGAGGATGAGATGGTTGGATGGCATCACTGAATCAATGTACAAGAGTTTGAGCAAACTCTGGGAGATGGTGATGGACAGGGAAGCCTGGTGTGCTGCAGTCCGTGGGGTCACAAAGAGTCGGATATGACAGAGTGACTGAACAAGATTTAGAATCCAACTGACGACTGCCAAACAGGACGACTCTCTGAAGACAGTACAGAAAACAGTTCCACCCAGGAGGAGTGAAGGATGAATCCAGGTATAAAAAGGACCAACTCTCAAGACACTCTCTCTTCATCAGAATACTGTAAAGAGGGGGCAAGGCAAACCACAAGCGAGAGCAGTTATTTGCAATGCATAGACCTGTGGTGTGCACCTGGGATGCAGGTTCAGAATGACATGTGGCCTTGTCATCTAACTGCATTGAGAGGGCCTTGCCCGGACTCCGGAACCCCTCTCACCACCCCAACTGACAGATCCTTCTTGCCACCAATCAGGTCCCCTGAACTAAAAAAACCCTCCTTACTGGGGGCCCCCGGGCCAGTTACTTCTCATCCTGGAAGTGGGCTTCAGTGGCCTGCCAGTCAGTCACACCCTCTGTGGGACCTGAGGGGCACCTCACTCTCTTGTGACTACCAAACCACGCCTGCTCTGTTCCCCAGTGCAGCCCCAACGCGCGCCTGCGCAACACGGAGCACACTCCTCCCCGGGACTGTGGGCACGTGTGACTGATCCGCTGTCAATCTCCCTCGTCCAGCGCTGCGTGCTGTGTGTCTGGCCATCACTGTCACCTGAGGGCAGGGTGACCAGGAGGCGATTATTAATAAGCCAGCACCCGACAGAGGATTAGCAAGCAGAACACGGAGAGAGTGCTTGCATATTCCTGCACGGAAGACCCAGAGCATCTAGTAGGAAAAGAGCAAATACTTGAACGAGGTTGTCACAAGAAAGGAAAGTCAATGGCTGACAAAGTACGTGAAGACAGTCACACCAGCCACTGGGGGAAAAGCGGAATTTCAAGATTTCTTCACGTGCTAGACCGACAAAAGCTGACAATCCTGTCAATATCAACGTTCCGGTGACAAGGAGCAGCAGGGATTCTCTAGCCCCGCTGATGGAGGGTGAATCAGTGCCGTCACCATGGAGACAACTAGGCGTCATCCAGAAATGGTGACCGGTCGCTACCCCACGACCCCGCGATCTTACACACAGTCACCTCTCTGAGGGATGCTCACAAATGTCCGTTAGGAAACACAGACAGGTGTCCACGGAAGCGCTCTCTGTGTTCCACGCTGGCCTGGGAGCGGGGACTGTAGCAGGTGCCTTCAGCAAGGACGGCAAACCAATGCTGGCTACTCTGGACGATGTGAGATGGACAAACGCCACAGCAAAGCTGAGCGAGGGGAGAGGTCCCTGGAGAGCACTTTCCATGGCTCTGTCTCCACAGGGATAAACCAAAGGCCATACTCAGTTACAGCGGTTAATGATGAAGTAACAGAAAAGTCGGTAGAGCAGTCTGCCCTGGTGGTCTAGTATTAAGAGTTGCCTGCCAGTGCAGGGGACGTGGGTTTGAGCCCTGATCCGGGAAGACCTCCCGTGCCATGAAGGAACTAAGCCCATATGCTCTGAGCACATGCTCTAGAGTCCGCGTGGTGGAACTCCTGAGCCTGGGTAAAACTCTCGCCTGTGCTCTGCAACAAGAGAAGCCACGACAATGAGGAGCCCACATGCCCCAGTAAAGACCCCAAAAAATAAATAGTTAAAAAACGAGTTGGCAGAACTGCAGAGAGGAACAAGGACAGGAAAATCTGGAAATGGCTATCTCTACGTGGTGGATGTGTCAGGAAAGCAGCAGAGACGAACTTCTGTGGGCCCTGGGCTGTCTGTCTTACCCCTGGTGACTGCTACATGTATGCTGATGCTCGCCTTATCATTAGTTTAAAAGCAGAATGTATGTCTTGCACATGCTTCTGCATGCATGATAAATACAGATCAAAACGCACAGAAAAGTCAAACCAGTCTAATGCTGACCTGGGCCCCTTTCACCTGGGATCAAGTCTGATGTGCAGTCACACCTCCTTGCTGGGTCCTCTCCTAGTCAGGGCACCCTCCCAGGTCCACCCTGACCTGGAGCCACTTAGACAAGGTGACCTGGACCAGGTGGACTCTCCTGGCAGGTAAGGGCAGGCGGGGGATGGGGAAGGAAGGCCAAGGGACACTTCCTTGACAGCACTGCATCTCGTGGTATCATGAGTCAGGCACTCTGTCTTCCTTCTCTGTGACCTCTTCACCCTGCTGTGACCCCTGCTCCAGGAACTTGACCCCACAGTCCACTTTGACCTTGCACTTCTGGCCAGGGCTTTCACATATACAACCAGCATCATCGTTGTTGTTGTTCAGTCGCTCAGTCATGTCCAACTCTTTGCGATCCCATGGACTGTAGCATGCCAGGTTTCCCTGTCCTTCCCTATCTCCTGGAGCTTGCTCAAACTCATGTCCATTGAGTCGGTGATGCCATCGAACCATCTCTTCCTCTGTTATCCCCTTCTCCTCCTGCCTTCAATCTTTCCCAGCATCAGGGTCTTTTCCAATGAGACAGCTCTTTGTATCAGGTGGCCAAAGTACTGGAGTTTCAGCTTTAGCATCAGTCCTTCCAATGAATAGTCAGGATTGGTTTTCTTTAGGATTGACTGGTTTCATATCCTTGCAGTCCAAGGGACTCTCAAGAGTCTTTTCCAACACCACAGTGGGACTTGCAAAATGATCAAGACTTTCTTTCAGTCTCTCGCTGAAAAGTGTTCCAATGTGCTGTTCCTCAAAGCAGATGTGAGTGGCCATCAGGATGCTGCTTCACAGTGTGAAGCCAAATGCACGCCAACCTTCCAGTTATTTAAAAAGGGACAGAAGGTGGGTGAATTTTCTGGAGTTATAAGGGAAAACTTGAAGCCACCATTCATGAATTGATCTAATCAAATCATATTTCCTGAAGACATGACTAGCCATTGACTGTTTAAAACTTGCAATTTTTTTTTACATAAAGGAAAGGTCAAGCATGAAGATTATATACCTAACTGCCATCTGATAAGTGACAATAAAATATTAACTCTACCTTTTAGAAAATAACTCATAAAGATGACTCTAAACTGCTCCATAATGTCAAATCAGAAGAATTCCCAATCAACTAAGTCCCCTCTGACACACATGGCAACTCAATCATCAGATATTACCAAGGGCAGAAAGCAGAACAGTGCAAACCCCACCAAACGGCTCTGGGCACAACCCCAGGCCACTCTGGAAGCAACGAGTCTTTACTTTCCATCAGTGCCTCTCACTGCTCGATCCTGTCCACTCAAGACAAAACCCAGCTCCCTCTGAAGAAGCACCGCATCTCCTCAGATCAGCCCAAAGAAACCATGCAGATTTCATTGGGTCTCATCACTCTTTCCCTGGTGGCTCAGACAGTAAAGAATCCACCTGCAATAAGGAAATTTGGGTTTGAGAAGATTTTGGGAAGGTAATGGCAGCCCACTCCAATATTCTCGCCTGGAGAATCCCATTGACAGAGAAGCCTGGTGGGCTACAGTTCAAAGGGTTGCAAAGAATCAGACATGACTGAGCATGCATGCATGTACATGCGTGTGCTCACACACACACACACACACACACACACACACATCACTACTCCGGCCTGGCCCCCAGACCAAGATGAAAATGCATTCCCAACTCCTGAGGGCTGAGTGAGAACCAGCCGCTTCCAAGGGCTCTCTGCGGGGAGACGACCCCCAGCCTCATACACCATGGACATGGGCTGAACCACAATGTCAGATGGATTTGGAGTAATGCAAAGGCATCTGCCTTGCAAAGTGAAAAATGCTGGGCCACCACATGCAGTGATCTGCAAAGGAAAATCATGGACAGTGGCTTTGGTCTCCACCCAGTGTCATCAGCAGAGGGGGGAGTGGCTTCTGAGTAAAAGTATGACCGAGGACGATGTGGGGTCCTGGCCATTAGCAAAGCTGGGCTCAGCACCCAGCGGGGTGAGCTACCCACAGAGCAAGGCCATGGCGCTCCCAGGCAGGCATGGCTAAGGAGTGGCCCCCATGGTCCTCCAGTATCATCCCAGCCCATGATTTCCAGTGACCAGGAACCCAGGGCAGGCTGCTATCCTCCCCATCAGGGCCCTAGCCGTACAACCGCCTGTGTGTGGGAACAGGGGTGATGGGGGCTGAGCAGTTTGGTGGGGCTTTTTGGGAGGAGACAGGAGAGAGGATATTTTATCCCTGTTAGTCACAAAGGATGCTCCTGGTACAGCGTGCTTCCAGGCCAGACTCTGTGGGAATAAATGCTGGTGTGGCAGGAAGTGGAAGGCTGGCCAGACCCCTTCCCCCCAGGGGCCCTCCAGCAGTCGAGTGCTGCTCTGTGAGTCAGAGCATCCTGCGCGGGTACCAGAGAGCCAGAGAGGCTCAGAAGGAGAGGAGGGGAGTATAAGGGAAGAAGGGAGGGAGAGGGGAGGGAGTGCAGGAGGGAGGGGGAGAGAGAGGAGGGAAGGGAGGCGCGCCCACAGCACTGCCCCACTCCATGCCCCAAGGGGCTCTGTGGACTGCAGAGCTCACTCTTCTGCCCAGATCCTCCTTGCCCCCAAGGTCCTCCTGGTCTAACATCTTCGAAGAGTATTTCACTGCCCCACCCCCACGGTCATCCCTGTCACTGGACCCTCGCCACCAGCAAGCGTCACACCTACTACATCCCAGTCACGTCTCCAGGGACCCCCAAGCCCCGTCCTGCCTCCAGCCATGTGGTGCACACGCCTGCACCTGCTCCCCGGGGGCCCTGTCTTCCTCTGCAGGTGTCCATCAGCCTCCAGAGAGGCTCTGAGCTCTGACAACTGTGTCGTGGGTGCGTGGCTTCCGGGCGGTTTCCGGGACAGTGGAGGGTGTGGATGCACCCCAGCCCCTGTTTCAGGTCTTATGCATTCCAGGATGACATAGTCCTGCCCCTGCCCTTTGTCTGGAAGCACGTGGGGCTAGGCCTGGCCCGGTCAGGACTCCTTGACCCTCCTCACACGCAAACTCTGCAGACCTGCAGCGCCTCAACTCTGAGACTCGAATGGGAAAGAGGATCACACATACTGGCAAAGGCCGTCTGGGCAGAAACTCACCGGTAAGTGCCCGAGGAGAGGCGTGATGCTGTCAGAAACATAGAGGATGCTGCCATCTGTCGTCACGGCGATGATGAAGCCATCCAAGGCCTGCGAAAAACGCAATAGGTGAAGGCTCTTCCGTCATGCTTTTATGCAGGAGGGGATCACTGGAGCCAAGGACCCTGGGTTACAACAATGACTTCATTTCATAACTCTTTGAATATTTCCACGACTAACCTCACAGCACTTTTTTTTTTTTTGGTCTTGTACACAAGTTGGTTTCTAACATAGAACTTGTCTAACCCAGGCGAAATGGTTGCAAAGCATGAAAGGGCTTAGTGGAAAATGGGACCTACGGAATCACGAAATAAATTCAGTGGTGGAAATTACCTGAGTACATTTACTGATAAGTGTGCATTTGGGCTGAATCAGAAATATCACAGTTGCCATTAAAAGGTGTCAGTGAAGAGTTCATGACCCCTGTTCTCCATCCCCAACACCACTTTGAGCTCAGTGGTAAACATTTACTAAAAGATACAGGAGCTCATGGGCTTTTCCCATGGTGGGGCAGTGGCAAAGAATCTGCCTGCCCTCTCAGAAGACACAAGAGACATGGGTTCGATCCTTGGATCGGAAAGATCCCCTAGAGAAGAGAATGGCAATCCGTTCCAGTATTCTTGCTTGGAGAATTCCATGGACAGAGGAACCAAGCGGGCCACAGCCCATGGAGTTGAAAAACAGACAGAATGACTGAGCAACTCACACACACACACACACACACACACACACACACACACACAGAGGAGCTCACAGAGGCATTAAAAACAGAAAGTGTGCCTGCTGGTCCATTGCCATAGAAAGACTTTCTGAAGGAACCCTTTATAAAGAACATTCACATTAATCCACCAAAGTGAAAAGGAAGGACTGATGGGGAAAGGCTGGGTTACTCGACTAGGTCCACGAGAAAGTCATCCCTCAGCGTCCATGGGGGACTGGTCCCAGGACCCCCACAGACACCAAGTCCCACAGATGCTCAAGTCCCCAGGAGTTGCCCCCGTATCCACAGGCCCTGCATTCTGGGATTCAGCCACCCGTGGGTGTGAAACCCACAGACATGGAAGGCCAACTGTGTTTCAGCATGCCTGGAAAATTCATTTGTTTAGTAGAAGTTTTGACTGAGTGCCTGCTGTGGGTTAAGTGCACTGCCTTCCGAGCCCATGAGAGAACACACAGAGGCCCTCCACGTTTTCTCACAGAGCCACCGGCTGTTTGGTTTCCAGGTTCCTAATCAGGTGCTCACAATGCTTTCACACGTCACACAGAAAGGTGATTTCTAAAATTCAGACTCTGTCCAGCAGAGAATGGGGTCATCCGGGCAACTCACCATACTGGCCTGCCACAGAAAGGGAAGAGATGAAAAACAAAAGCTTTCTCCCCTAAAACAAATATCCGAGGACAGAAGACGCTCATGCACGTGGTTGCTGCAAACCATCACTGCTGCCTCGCTGACTGTACTGTTGAAATAGCATCAAGCACAAATGTGTGGATTCTTCTACTTTGGGGGAAAAAAATTCCCAAAGTGAAGTATGTGTTTAGAAAGTTCTGGAAACATTTTGTATACCCTCAGCTCTATCTTCCCAGGGTGTTACTGATCTTCTATGCAGCCAAGAGGGCATGGATTCTTTCAGGGTAGGAAGGTACAGCTAAGTGCCTGGCAGCAGGAACCAGAAGTAGTCCAGAAGTGTGCAGAGAAGGGTCCCACCATCAGCACACACCACATGGGAGAGAGTTCTTTTCACTGGGAAAATGACTACTAGGGTCACTGACTATTTAACACTTAGTTTCTGCAGGGTTGGGAAGAATCCCCTGGAGGAGGAAATGGCAACCCACTCCAGTATTCTTTCCTGGAGAATCCCATGGACAGAGGAGCCCGGTGGCCTATAGTCCATAGGGTTGCACAGAGTCAAACACGACTGAAGTGATTTAGCACACAGCACACACCACAGGATTTAAGACTGAAATATCTATTAAAGCACGTTTTTTAAGTGGACCCCATTCTCTTTGATTATATCTGTGATTTTCAACCGGGGGCAACTCTGCACCCCTGGGAACATCTGGCAATGTCTAGAGGCCTTTCTGGCTGTCACTTCTGGGGTGGGCACTGTAGGCCTCTAGTGGTAGAGGCCAAGGATGCTTTGAAATATCCCATCTACAATACACAGCATGTCCCTACCACAAGGAATGATCAGGTCCAAAACGCTAATTGTGCTGAGATGGAGAAATCTGGGGCCAGATTTACCAGTCATGGTGAACACCAAAGTACATCCTGCCTTTGTGTTCCGTCGCTCAGTCGTGTCTGCCTCTTTTGCGACCCCATGGACTGTAGCCCGCCAGGCTCCTCTGTCCATGGGATTCTCCAGGCAAGAACACTGAAGTGGGTTGCCATGCCCTCCTCCAGAGGATCTTCTGACTCAGAATCGAAGTTGCATCACCTGCGACTCCAGCATCAGCAGGAGGATTATTTACCTGCTGAGCCACCTGGGAAGCCGCAATATTCTGGTGACCTTTATTTCTTTTCCATTTAAGTATTTTTTCTAAATTAAAAGAAATCATATTAGCAGCGCTCCTGGAGGTGAATTATTCTAAGAGGTGGAGGCATTGTGGATGACGTCAGCGGGACCGTTTTGGAAACAGCAGATTGAAATGCTGGGAAAAGCAGGAGCAGTCTAAATTCTCTTCTTGCACAGCGAGCCCATGCCCTCTTGAATTTATAAAGCAAGTGGGTGTTAAAAAGCAGGAGGTATTTATGGATGGAAGATAACGCTCATCAGCCCATTGGCATTTTCCATCAAACGCACGAGGATTACGCTGAGTCACGGCATTAAGAACGCTTGTGATGGTTTCAGAAGTCCCACTGGCAGCATTTGAGGGTGACTCAACAGGACGTGATTAAAAAGAGGCACGCCCCTCTTGTTGAAATGGGGACTCTGTCAGGAGCTTCAGTGGACACCCGAGATTCCATAATGGGCCGAGTTTCACACCTGCCACACACCAGATGGAGATGAGACGAGCCCTCTCTGCCAATCCCTGGTTCTGACAGAGTGCTTCTTGTCTTCTCTGGGACAACCTCTGGGCTAAGAGAAAAGATGGCTGTAGCTTTTCTGAACAAAATTCAGAAACATCGCATATTCCGTAACTGCCTGTCAACGAGAGTGTCCTTTCCTTTGAATTTACTTGTTCTAACACTTGTGGCCACCATCTTGGGCAGCTTTCACTCAACCAGCTTGGCTGGCTGCAAACAAGTCGCTTTCGTTCTTTCAAATCCCACAACGGTATGAGTTATCCTGGAGTCTGGTTTGGGGCCTTTCTGGGAGAAGAAGAAGGAAGCAGGGATTCACACTCAGATGACACCAGCAGTGCATTCCCTGGGGTCTGACGGGCTCTGTCCTGGGTTTCATCTTCATTTAAAGAAGGAAACTCCTAGTTAGGAAGACATGGCATCTGGATTCCTCATGCTCCCTGCAGTGGCTCTGAACAAAGGAGGGGGGTGTGCAGCTGGGATGGGATGCATCCTATGGAGAGGCTGCATCCTGGAAAATGAGAGCATCATCCCATGGGGACCATCGCAAGGAAGGTATACAGGAGGCTCCTGTCACCTGTCACCCGATCTGTGCCTCCTGAGGAGCAAAAGGGTGGAAGAGGAGCCTAAGACAGTCAGAGACAAATCTAAAGTTCTAGTTGGAGGGTCTCCCCGATGCCTCAAAGATGCCATTTACCCAGAATGCCTGCTTGTTGTACAGGCTTAATTTGGGGTCCAATTCACTTATGTAGCATGATTTCCTTTAGCCTGACTTCAAAGAGTCTACACTAGGAGCATATATGCACCCAATACAGGAGCACCTCAATATATCAGGCAAATGTTAACAGACAGAAAAGGAGAAATGGACAGTAACACAATAATAGTGGGGGACCTTAACACTTCAGTGACATCAACAGACAGATCATCCACATGGAACATCAATACGGAAGTATGAGCCTTAAACGACACATTAGACCAGGTGGACGTAACTGATGACTATAGAGTACCCCATCCGAGAGTAGCAGAGTACAGTTTTGTTTCAAGGCCACATGGAACATTCTCAGGACCAACCACATGCTGGGCTGCAAAGTGAACCTCGGCAAATTTAAGAAAACGGAAATCCTGTTAAACATCTTTACTCACCACAACACTATGAGATCAGAAATCAACTACACACACACACACCCCCCCCAAAAAAACCCTGCAAAAAACCCACAAATACAGGAAAACTAAACAATTTGCTACTAAACAGCCAGTGGATCATTGAAGAACTCAAAGAGGAAATAAAAAATACCTAAAGACAGATGAAAATGAAAACACGACAATCTAAAAACCTATGGGGCTCAGCAAAAGCAGTTTGAAGAGGGAAATTCATAGAGATATGAGCTTACCTCCAGAAACAATAAAAATCTCAAGTAAACAACTTAACCTTACATCTCAATGCACAGGAGTTTAAGCAAACTCCAGGAGACGGTGAAGGACAGGGAAGCATAGTGTGCTGCAGTTCATGGGGTCACAAAGAGTCAGACATGACTGAGTGACTGAACAACAACCACCTTATACCTAAAGCAACTAGAAGAACAAAATACTCCCAAAGCTGATAGAAGGAAAGCAATCGTAAAGACCAGGGCAGAAATAAACAAAATAGAGACCAAGCAAACAACAGAAGAGATCAGTGAAACTAAAAGCCGGTTCTTTGAACAGATACACAAACCTATAAACCTTCAGCCAGATTCATCAAGTAAAAAAGGGAGAGGGTCCAAAGCAATGAAATCAGAAATGCAAAAGAAGAAGTTACAACTGACTCCACTGAAATACAGGCCACCATGAGACTACTATAAGAAACTACATTTTTAACCTTATAAAAATCTTGTTTCCTCAAACATCTTTGATACCTTGAAATTCCCTTGGGGGTGGGGAGGGTAGAATGTGCCACAGGCTTCCAAGAATGTTATGTGCTATAGGGTTATGTGTTTTAATTACTTTTCCCTAAGAATTAGGAGATAAAACGATTTCTGTGAAATAGCATAATGATACATTAATTCAACCTTGTATATCACAAGCTGCTCTAAATTTAACATACTTAAAATGCATTGCTTCTGGAGAAAGTTCTGTATTTTCTTTAAATATAGTTCACATGCAGCTTTAAGTATCTTTCATCTCATGCAAATGTTCATTAATGCCTTTATATTTCATAATATTTGGACAGCTTCATTCTGGCATTTTCTTACTCGAGTAACTTTCTGTTTTCTGCAGTTAATCTATGTAAATTAAAGTTTATATCAGTCTTATATAGGCACAGGAGATGAGATCTAGAAAGCTGGAGCCCAGAGTCACCTTCTATTACCCTGCCGGGAACCAGTGACATAGCCAGCATCTAACTTCTTTTGACTGAATCCATCCACCCCAGCTTTCTTCTTCTACTTCAGGGGCTCAGATACACTGCCTCTGGGGCTTTCTCCATGTTCACCATGGTATCTGAACACTCCCAGTCTTATCCCTAGTTTAGAAGTCAGAACTGGCTGGATGTTTTTGCAGTGACTTATCCTCGTCTGGGCTTCCTCAGTGGCTCAGTGGTAAAGAACTCGCCTGCCAATGCAGGAGACACAAGATATGCGGGTTTGTTCCCTGGGTCAGGAAGATCCTCTAGAGGAGGGCAGGGCAACCCACTCCAGTATTCTTGCCTGGAGAATCCTCATGGACAGAGGAGCCTGTTGGGCTACAGTCCATGGGGTCGCAAAGAGTCGGACATGACTGAAATGACTTAGCACACAGCACATCCTTATCTGTCCTGAGAAGTCTCACCCCTAGAGACACATGAGGCAGGCCAGGCACTCAGATTAGCCAGACTTTCTCCAATCCAGCCCAGCAGGTGGGCGCAGGCACATAAGTTTTCAGAGGAAGAAATGTGCGTTTCTCCACACAGAGAGCGCACACTCTGGGGGCGTGGGGGGTGGGGCATGGCCATGTATGGTTGGTACCATACACCATGTTGATGAAACAGGACCTCAAGTTAAAAGAATAATTTTAAAAGAAGATTTTTGCTTTCAAAATGTGTTCTACCAAGAATATATAATTGTTGCATTGGGCTTCCCTGGTGGCTCAGAGGGCAAAAAATCTGCCTGCAATGAGGGAGACCAGCGTTCGATCCCTGGGTCGGCAAGACCTCCTGGAAAAGAGAATGGCTGCCCACTCCAGTATTCTTGCCTGCAGAATTCTATGGACATAGGAACCTGGTGGGCTACAGTCCATGGGCTCACAAAGGGTCGGACACAATAGCACACAGGCATATGCATATATATATTCTACATAGATTACCTCGCTCTCCCTATTGCTGGCTCCTTCCCTGCCTGGCTCCCCTGTTAGGCGTCCTCTGGGTGGGAGGCTGGAGTGGGTCTGCCCTGCAGTCCCCATGGCAACAGGACATATTCACACTGAGTTTGGGGATTCTGGCTTTTCCTGCCCAACTCAGTAGCCAAAACACACACCACAGCAGGCAGATTTTTTTCAAGAGTCTGTCTGTTCCCAGCCTTCCTTTCAGGGTCAAGAACAGTTGTTTACTTCAGGCACAGGGTCTTATCTGGAACAAGCAGCCACATTTTAATCCACAATCCATCAAGCTAATTGAAACGTGGATCTCACCTCCAACATCAGCTGGGTGAATTCTTCATTACTGAGGAATGAAGGCTTCCAGTCCGGCTGAATGTCACAGATTTCCGTTTGCGCTGAGACCTCTAAAAAAAAAAAAAAAGCACAAACAAGCTTTCAGATGAAAAGACACCTAGAAACTGGAATTAAGAAATGATACACGTGTTATTTCTATGCAATTTCGTATAAATGTGTAGTTTAATAAAAGAAGCTGATATAAGGACATATGCTACTCTGATCTCCAAGGATGGGGTAGAGTAGAGATAACAGACCCTTGATATTTTCTAATTTTGACCTTTAATGAGGTCTCTGGGAAGAGAGCACCCCACCCTCTGCACCAGGCGTAGTGCCTGTGATTAGTACATGGCACCTTGCCCTTGAGTTTCTACGTGACAAAGCCCATCAGCAGCGGCCGGAGTCAAGGAGCTGCCACGTGGCTTTCCTGGTGGCTCAGTGGGTAAAGAATTCACCTGTAGTGCGGGAGACGGGGGTTCCATCCCTGACTGGAGAAGATCCCCTAGAGAAGGAAAGGGCAACCCGGTCCAGTTATCAAGGCAACAGGAACAAGGACAGGGGTGGGGGGCATGTCCTTAAGCTGCTTCTTCATGGTCAAGGCGAAACAAAATACTTCAGCGAGCTGGGATTTTTAAAATTCCAGAAACATCTAGGGCCTATAGTTCCTAACCTACTGCGTTTGTACAGATTGCAGTGCATGTTTCAGCATTTCCAGTTACTGAAGTATAATTTGTTATACAGATACATGCTGCTTAGTTGCTTTGAAGGCCAGAATTTACTTTTCCTAAAACTTTCTGGGGTTAATCCGTACTTCGCCAGTTTCAAGTAACTACCTTGTTCGCAAGATGTTGTTAGTATTTGTAAATCTAATAGTCACTGGTCTACACAAAACTCTGTAAACATTCTGGTTTTCCTGTCCTTTTGTGCTTTTTTTTCTTTATAATAGTTGATTGAAATTGTTTTTTTTTTCCTATTCATGATTTAGAAGAATTTCTTTCTGCTTCATGACTTGGTAATTTTGTGTAGATTCTTAGCATTTTTGTCAAGTTTGGGAAAACACCAATCAAGTTTCTTTCCTAGAAGAACTGTAAAATTTCAGGGCATTTCACCTTTTCTTTTTGGTTCACTGACTAACCTGCAATGCTCTTGCTTTGTTTTTTAATTTTTACATAATTTTTTAAAGTTTTTTTTTTTTAATGTGGACCATTTTTAAAGTCTTTACTGAATTTGTTATGATATTACTTCTGTTTATGTTTTGGTTTTTTGACTACAAGGCATGTAGGATCTTAGCTCCCAGACCAGGGATGAACCCCACTGCAATGGAAGCTAATGTCTTAACCACTGGACTACCAGGGAAGTCCACAACTTTTATACAATTTTTACAGGTGACTTTCCACTTACAGTTATTTTAAAATCTTGGCTATATTCCGCACGTTGTACAGCACATCCTTGAGCCTATCCTATGCCCGACAGTTCGTCCCTCTCATACCTCCACCCCTTGATTGTCTGCCCCTATCGCTGGTAACCACCAGTTTGTTCCCTATATCTGTGAGCCTGCTTCTTTCTTGTTATACTCACCAGTTTGTTGTATTTTTTTAGACTGTCTATATAAGTGATATCATACAGTATTTGTCTTTCTCCATCTGAATTATTTCACTTAGTATAATGTCCTCCAAGTCCATCCATATCGCTATGTGCTAAATCACTTCAATACTGTCCGACTCTTTGCAGCCTTATGGACTGTAGCCTGCCAGGCTCCTCTGTCTATGGGATCCTCCAGGCAAGAATACCAGAGTGGGTTGCCATGCCCTCCTCCACGGGATCTTCCCAACCCAGGGCTCGAACCCACATCTCCTACATCTCCTGCATTGGCAGGTGGGTTCTTTACCGTTAGCACCACCGGGGAAGTCCCCATATTGCTGCAAATGGTATTAGTTCATTCTTTCTTATGGCTGAGTAGTCGCCTGTTGTGTATATGTACCACGTATTCTTTATTCATTCATCTGCCAGTGAACACTCAGGTAGTTTCCAGGGATTCTAGCTCCCTGACCAGGGATTAAACCAGCACCTCCTGCATTAGAAGGCAGTCTTAACCACTGGACTGCCAGGGAAATCCAAAGAATTCAGTGTTATAATCAAATCTCTGATTTTTCTCGGAGATGGCTGAGGAATAGGACGGGGAGACCACTTTCACAATAGAATGGGAAAGACTAGAGGTCTTTTCAAGAAAATTAGAGATACCAAGAGACCATTTCATGCAAAGATGAGGAAAATAAAGGACAGAAATGGTATGGGCCTATAAGCAGAAGATATTAAGAAAAGGTGGCAAGATACACAGAAGAACTATACAAAAAAGATCTTCATGACCCAGATAATCACGATGGTGTGATCACTCATCTAGAGCCAGACATCCTGGAATGTGAAGTCAGGTGGGCCTTAGGAAGCATCACCATGAACAAAGCTAGTGGAGGTGATGGAATTCCAGTTGAGCTATTTCAAATTCTAAAAGATGATGCTGTGAAAGTGCTGCACTAAATATGCCAGCAAATTTGGAAAACTCAGCAGTGGCCACAGGACTGGAAAAGGTCAGTTTTCATTCCAATTCCAAAGAAAGGCAATACCAAAGAATGCTCAAACTACCGAACAATTGCACTCATCTCACACGCTAGTAAAGTAATGCTCAAAATTATCCAAGCCAGGCTCCAACAGTACGTGAACCATGAACTTCCAGATGTTCAAGCTGGATTTAGAAAAGGTAGAGGAACCAGAGATCAAATTGCCAACATCCAATGAAACATCAAAAAAGCAAGAGAGTTCCAGAAAAACATCTATTTCTGCTTTACTGACTATGCCAAAGCCTTTGACTGCATGGATCACAATAAATTGCAGAAAATCCTTAAAGAGGTGGGAATACTAGACCACCTGACCTACCTCCTGAGAAACCTGTATGCAGGTCAAGAAGCAACAGTTAGAACTGGACATGGAACAACAGACTGGTTCCAAATCAGAAAGGAGTACATCAAGGCTTTATATTGTCACCCTGCTTATTTAACTTATATGCAGAGTACATCATGAGAAGTGCCAGGCTGGAAGAAGCACAAGCTGGAATCAAGATTGCTAGGAGAAATATCAATAACCTCAGATATGCAGATGACAGCATCCCTATGACAGAAAGTGAAGAAGAACTAAAAAGCCTCTTGATGAAAGTAAAAGAAGAGAGTGAAAAAGTTGGCTTAAAACTCAATATTCAGAAAACTAAGATCATGGCATCTGGTCCCATCACTTCATGGCAAATAGATGGGGAAACAGTGTCAGACTTTATCTTTTTGGGCTCCAAAATAAGTGCAGATGGTGACTGCAGCCATGAAATTAAAAGATGTTTGCTGCTTGGAAGAAAAGCTATGACCAAACCTAGACAGCATATTAAAAAGCAGAGGCATTACTTTGCCAACAAAGGTCTGTCTAGTCAAAGCTATGGTTTTTCCAGTGGTCATGTATGGATGTGAGAGTTGGACTATAAAGAAAGCTGAGTGCCAAAGAATTGATGCTTTTGAACTGTGGTGCTGGAGAAGACTCTTGAGAGTCCCTTGGACTGCAAGGAGATCCAACCAGTCCATCCTAAAGGAAATCAGTCCCGAATATTCACTGGAAGGACTGATGCTGAAGCTGAAACTCCAATACTTTGGCCACCTGATGCGAAGAACTGATTCATTTGAAAAGACCCTGATGTTGGGAAAGATTGAAGGCAAATGGAGAAGAGGAAATAAATTTAAAAAATAAAAAGGAGAATGGGGACAACAGAGGATGAGAAGGTTGGATGGCATCACCGATGTGATGGACATGAGTTTGAGTAAGCTCTGAGAGTTGGTGATGGACAGGGAAGTCTGGTGTGCTGTAGTCCATTGGGTTGCAAAGAGTTGGATTTGACTGAGCGACTGAACTGACTGAACTGAATTGAATCTCCACTGGCATTTGATGGGACCAACATTACAAGCTGTCGGTGACTGGGCAGGATGAGCAGAGCAATATGGTCCAAGTGGCTTCTAAACAGCAAGGGAAATACAGCCATATGGGAGCAATATTTTAGGGAAGCATTGCAATTAACAGTGGAACCCCCAAAGCCTACCATAGTGTAGGTTGTACTTATGCCTAGAACACCTGCCTCCCAATAGCTCGTGCTCCACAGGAACCAGCAGGACAACGTTGGGCTATATATGGTCAAGGAAGAATCTAGAAAATGGGGCAGAAAGTAGGCTGGTGGGGTGGCTATCACCCTGCCCAACAGGGACATGTCTCCTTGCTCTGCTGTCCTCCCTACCCCACCCCCACCTTCTAAGGCAGACATCTGGAAGGGCAGGGGTAAGGACTGGGATTTGATGTTGGGAGAAGATGACATCAAACCAGCTGAGACTCACACAGGAAGAGGAAAGCACAGAAGTCAGCCTGGTCCTGTGGAAGTGACAGTTAGATGGCCATTAATAAGGCTACTCACTATGCCCTACTATTGACATAATTTAGAGGCTTCTCTTCTGTAATAGCTCTGGCAACCCACTCCAGTCTCCTTGACTGGGAAATCCCATGGACAGAGGAGTCTGGTCCATGAGGTCACAAAGAGCTGGACACAACTTAGTGACTGAGCGTGCTCCTGTAACAGATATTGATGACACATTTCCCTATGGAGAAACATGGTCAAATTCTCATTTTGATTTGGAATTTCTTCCAGAAGTATGCATTCCAGGATCAAGGTTTATCTACCAAACTGAGAAAACAGGGATGCTTGGCAGATTACTGATGAAAGAGCTAAGTTATTTTAATGACTACCTGCATGGCTAATGGGGAAGGCAATGGCACCCCACTCTAGTACTCTTGCCTGGAAAATCCCATGGATGGAGGAGCCTGGTGGGCTACAGTCCATGGGATCGCTAAGAGTCAGACACGACTGAGCAATTTCACTTTCATTTTTCACTTTCATGCATTGGAGAAGGAAATGGCAACCCACTCCAGTGTTCTTGCCTGGAGAATCCCAGGGATGGGGGAGCCTGGTGGGCTGCCGTCTATGGGGTTGCACAGAGTCGGACATGACTGAAGTGACTTAGCAGCAGCAGCAGCATAGCTAGAATATCACATGGTCTCTCTTCAGGATGAAGGCAGAAAGTACACCAAATCCACAGTTCTGGGCCTCCCTGGTGGCCCAGTGGTTACAAGTCTGCTTGCCGATGCAGGAGACATGGGTTTGATCCCTGATCCAGGAGGATCTCACATGCCATGGAGCAATTAAGCCTGTGCATATTAACTACTGTTGCCTGGAGAATCCCATGGACAGAGGAGCCTGGCAGACTACAGTCCGTAGGGTTGCAAAGAGTTGGACATGACTGAGTGACTGACACTTTCACGAGTTACTCTGTGGAGGCCTTAAGCAACTCCTGCCTGGCTCAGGGTGAGCCCCAAATGAATGCAGATCATGCTCCTTAGAAGATGCCTGCAGAGTTCACAGCCATTTGGATTATAAGTACATTATTGCTTGTTTTTTGTTTTTTGCTTTAATACAGATATCTCTTCATAAAATCTGTCATGGATTTTCTGTTTTCTTTTGTGTATGGGATAAGGATGAGGGAGATCTAGGGTCTATTCTGGTTGCATTTCAGTGGGTTGTGTGGGGTAGGGCTTAGTCTTATGAAAAAGGTGAGGTGGACACAGGAGCTCCAGGTGGTAGCAGGATGAATTTCCATTGACCCATCCTCTCCAGCTTCCAGATTCAACAATTCTGTAATTCCACAGTGGGCAGAGCCCAGCATAAATGTCACACGGATGAATTTGATCCCAGTTGTCCTATTTCTCAGTGACACTGACCTGCTTTGAGTAATTTGCACAAAATATCTTGGGACTCAAACCAACCTGCTCTTTCATTTAGCTAAATCATCATTTAGGACATATAACCATTCTGCTTAAACTATTAGGGGCAATCAAATGCTGCTGCAATACTTTATTTCAATCCCAGCTTGATTGTTCTCCCCCAACTTTTAACAAAAGCAATTAACATGTTCTTTACTCTCCCCTGGGCAGCTATGGGGGGGGACAAAAAAGGAGGCTATATCATTACTGTCCCATTTGTAATAGGTATATACAATTATGACAGAAATAATAAAAGAATAACAAGTATACTGAAACTTTCTAGTGTCCCAGCTGTGCCCTCTCCCATGAAATCATCTTGTCTGGGAAAATGTTCAGTGAAGGAGAAGCCTCATGGCAAGCACAGAAGAACTGTAATTATCTCCTCAATAATCTGACATTTATGACTTTAATATGCTTGGTTGCTTGGTGTCATGATTAAGAAAAAGAAAGAATTCTGCTCTTCTTGCTTGTTAATAGTTCCTGAATCCTCCCAACCATTCTTAAATTGTTTTGGTACCATCCACAGGCAAGTGGTAGTGCATGGTGGGCAATGCTAGGAGTTAAAAGGGTTTGTGTGTGTGCTAAGTTGTTCTAATCATGTCCAACTCTTTGCAAGTCCGTGGACTGTAGCCCGCCAGGCTCCTCTGTCCATGGGATTCTCCAGGCAAGAATACTGGAGTGGGTTGTGCTGACCTCCTCCAGGGGATCTTCTCGACCCAGGGATCAAACTCATGTCTCTTAAATCTCCTGCATTGGCAGGTCGGCTCTTTACCACTAGCACCGCCTGGGAAGACCAAGAGGTAAAAGAGTTGAAGGGGAGTAAAATGAAGAGTGGATAGTTTGAGAAAGATGTAAATTCAAGGATGGATTCAAGTTGTAAATTCATAGCATGGGATACTAGGTACCAAGGAAGAAGTAGCAGTCGAGCTGGAAGTGCACAGCTTCATCACACAAACATGATGTTCATAATACACGATTTCATCTGAATAAGGCTCCAACAGGAAAAAACCCATCTCTGGTATTAGAAGTCAGTCAGAGGGGACTTCCCTGGTGGTCCAGCGGTTAAGGGTCTGCCTTGCCGATGCAGTAGACACGGGTTCAATCCCTGCTCCAGGAACTAAGGTCCTACATGCTGCAGGGCAACTACGCCTGAGCACCACAGCACTGAGCCCGAGACCCACACCTACTGAAGCCTGTGTGCCTAGAGCCTGTGCTCTGCACCAAGAGAAGCCACCGCAATGCACACTGCAACCAAGAGTAAGCCCCACTCACTGCAAGTAGAGAAAGCCCACGTGCAGCATCACACCAGTGAAGGAAGAAAGAAAAAGGAGGAGAGGAAGGAAGGAAGGTAGAAAGAAAGCAGTCAGAGATTATCTTTGGGGAAAGCAGAGTTAAATAGGAGGCGCATCTACTGGGGAAGCTTTTATTTCGTGACCTGGGTGTTGGTTTCCTGGCTGCATTTACTCTGTGATGACTAATTCAACCATACAGCTATGACTGTGTATTTTCTGTATGTGTGTTATACCTTTATAAAGTATCAAAAAGTTTTTTTTTTTTTTTTTTTAAGTGGACTGCTGGGATAACTAGATAATCTTAGGTCAAAGGATAAATACTGACTCCCTCCCTTTTTCCTATATACAAAAGAGTAACTCAAAATGGGCCAACTATCTAAATGTTTAATTTATGGCTTATATCTAAATGCTTAAATTATAGCTTAAAATTATAAAAGTCTGGCTCCCCTGGTGGTTCAATGCTTAAGAATCTGCCTGCTAATGCAGGGGACATAGGTTTGATCCCTAGTCCAAGAGGATCCCAAACGCCATGGAGCAATTAAACTCAGGGGCCACAGCTATTGAGCCTGTGTTCTGAAGCCTGCGAGTCGCCAGCTACTGAGCTCACGTGCGGCGACTACTGAAGCCTGCACACCCTGGAGCCCTGTGCTCCACAACAAGAGAAGTCACCACAATGAGAAGCCCGTGCACCACAACTAGAGTGGGCCCCACTCTCCACTACTGGAGAAAGTCCACGCACAGCAACAAAGACCCGGTGCAGCAAAAAAATAGAAATAAATAAATATTTTAAAAAAGAAAGTGAAAAGACAACTCACAGAATGAGGAATATATTTGCAAATTACGTATCTGATAAGGGTCTAGTATCCAGAATATATGAAGAACTCTTAGAACTCAACAGCAAAAACATAAATAACCTGATTAAAAATGGGCAAAGGATTTGAACTGACATCCTCAAAAGATGATGATACAAATTGCCATTAAGTCTATGAAAAGCTCAACATCATTCGGTATTAGGGAAATGCAAACCACAACCATGATGAGATACCACTTCTTACCAACTAGGAAGGCTACAATAAACACATACACAAACACACACACACACAACTGTCAACAAGTACTGGTGAGGATGTGGAGAAACTGGAACCTTCATACATTGCTGTTGGAACGTAAAACGGTGCAATTGCTATGGAAACCAGTTTGGCAGTTTCCCTAAAACTTAAACACCGAGTTACCATTTGACCCAGCAGTTCCACTCCTAGATACATACCCAAGAGAACTGAAAATTATATCCACTCAAAAATAAGTACAGGAATGTACACAGCAGCATTATTTAACAGCCCCCAAATGAAAATGCCCAAATATCTGTCAAAAGATAAACAGATAAATGAAATGGTATATCCATACAACAGAATATTATTTGGCCGTAAAATGAAATGAAACACAGGCAGTTGCTAACATGCGGATGCTAAGTGAAAAAAGCTGGAAAGAAAAGACCACATATTGCATGATTCCATGTGTATGGGGTGGGTTTAGTTGCTAAGTTATGTCCGACCCTTGCAACCTCATGGACTGTAGCTTGCCAGGCTCCTCTTTCCATGAGATTTTCCAGGCGAGAATACTAGAGAATACTAGAGAATACTAGAGTGGGTTAGCATTTCCTTCTCCAGGGGATCTTCCTGATCTAGGGATCAAACCCACATCTCTTGCATCTCCTGCATTGGCAGGCAGATTCTTTACCACTAGCACCACCTGGGAATCCCCATAGGGTTGCTTTGGGGGACAATACGTTTAGGTATTGTTGATGCTTGCACAACCTCTTGAAGAGATTGTACTAAAAACCACAGAGCTATAAACTTTAAAGTAGTGAAGTTTATGCTATATGAGTTACATCTCATTGAAAAAACAGATTTGACATTAAGTCAGCTAATTATTTTTGATTACTTTTTCCCATGGTGTTACTGAGAAGGCCAAAGACTTTAGGGGTGGTGGTGGAAATGAATGGAGACGTCAGTACAGTTTAAGTCAGTGGGAAATTAATACCTGGGAATGGTGCCTGCAGGGCTGAATGAAAAGGACTGCTCTAGACATTTTTAATCAAGATGCTCCCATAGTTGGTGCTGCCCTGCTTGGGCTAGGTGCTACCTGTGAGTCTGCCCCTCTGGCTGAGAAAGCAATTTGGGAGGGGCGTGTCCTACCCCAAACCTGCTGGAGATGGGATTTTTCTGGAGGGTGGAGTGTGTTGGAAGAGGAAACCTATGACCAAGGAGGTCGGGTTTGCTGGGGAGAAACAAGCAGGAAGACAAACTTGATAAAAGTGAGAGAAAAGTGAAAGTATTAGTCACTCAGTCCTGTCTGACTCTTTACGACCCCATGGACGGTAGCCCACCAGGCTCCTCTATCCATGGAATTCTCCAGGCTAGAATACTGGAGTGGGTAGCCATTCCCTTCTCCATCGGATCTTCCCAACCCAGGGATTGAACCCTGGCCTCTTGCACTGTAGGCAGATTCGTTACTGTCTGAATCACCAGGGAAGCCAACTTGATAAAGTCGTCAAGTGGAAATGGCAGGAAGAGAAATAAAAATGGAAAGAGGGTAGCGGTTACCATTGTGTTTCTGCAAGAACCCAATGACCTTTTCCAGCACGGTGGTCTTGTCCATCTTCCGCGTGTTGCCAGGCAGCATGGAGCTGAGCTCTTTGATGAGGACATTGAACTGGTCCCGACGCTTCTTCTCAGACTTATTTCGAGAAGCTCTGTCAACAGAAAAAGGGAAAGTGTTAGTCTTTACTCGTCTCTGACTCTTTGTGACCCCATGAAATGTAGCTGCCCCCAAGCTCCTCTGTCCATGAGATTTCCCAGGCAAGAAAGCTGGAGTTGCCATCTTCTGCTCCAGGGGATCTTCCTGAGCCAAGGATGGAACTCAGGTCTCCCACATTGCAGGAAAGGCACAGGTTCCTGGAACATTCCACTTTCAGAAGGTTTTCTTATGGGCTGGAGGTACTTTAGGTCAGAGTGTACTCTTCTGAGATGATCTGATCAAAACTTTTCAAGGAGTGACTTCCCTGGTGGTCCAGTGGCTAAGACTGTGCTCTTAATGCAGGGGCCCAGGATCCATCCCTGGTCAGGGAACTAGATCCCACATGATGCAACTAAGAGTCTGAATGCTGCAAGCAAGATCAAAGAGCCACAGCTAAGAGCCGGTGCTGCCACATAAGTGAAAACAAATATTCAAATAATGGTTCTAATTAAAAAAAAAAAAAAAAAAAAAAAAAACAAACAACAATAGAACTTTTTCAGGGAAAGGAACATTTGTCACTTTTCCGAGCTGGGTGATGGGGACAGAGAAAATGTTATGCTAGACTCCTGGACACAGAGAGAGACAGTATTAGTGAGTCTTGTCAGTCAGTCAGTCAGTTGTTCAGTTGTGTCCGACTCTTTGTGACCCCATGGGCTGTAGCCTGCCAAGCTTCTCTGTCCATGGGATTCTCCTGGCAAGAATACTGGAGTGAGTGGCCATTTCCTCCTCCAGGGGATCTTCCTGACTCAGTATCGAACTGTCTTCTGCATTGGCAGGTGGACTCTTTCCCACTGAGCCACCTGATGCAAAATCTTACAGATGGGCTCCACAGTCAGAACTCAGCTGCTCTGACTCCAGAAACAAATGACATACTCTTCATCAATATAAATAGCCCTGAAGGGTTTGCTTTTAACAGCCCATCCTCAAGCCCAAACCAGGTTCCTTCTAACCCAGAGCACCTAGCTTCTGGTACCAAGTCACAAAGGATAGGCAGGCACCCCAAGCATCCAGTAGAGAGCCAGTACCACCAGGGCACAAGCCCTGTCCCCTGCCCCAGAGCTCATCATCCTGCTGGGGAGTCCAGGCACACCCCCACAAAACCATCCACAAGCCACACGTGGTCCAGAGCCAACATGACAGGGATTGCACGTGACTGCCTAGCCGCTAAATGTATCTGAACCCCATGTTCATGGATCGGAAGAATCAATATAGTGAAAATGAGTATACTATCCAAAGCAATCTACAGATTCAACGCAATCCCTATCAAGCTACCAGCGGTATTTTTCACAGAACTAGAACAAATAATTTCACAATTTGTATGGAAATACAACAAACCTCAAATAGCCAAAGCAATCTTGAGAAAGAAGAATGGAACTGGAGGAATCAACTTGCCTGACTTCAGGTTCTACTACAAAGCCACAGTCATCAAGACAGTATGGTACTGGCACAAAGACAGAAATATGGATCAATGGAACAAAATAGAAAGCCCAGAGATAAATCCACACACCTATGGACACCTTCTCTTTGACAAAGGAGGCAAGACTATACAATGGAGAAAAGACAATCTCTTTAATAAGTGGTGCTGGGAAAACTGGTAAAAGAATGAAACTAGATCACTTTCTAACACCACACACAAAAATAAACTCAAAATGGATTAAAGATCTAAACATAAGACCGGAAACTATAAAACTCCTAGAGGAGAACATAGGAAAAACACTCTCCCACATAAATCACAGCAGGATCCTCTATGGTCCACCTCCCAGAATACTGGAAATAAAAGCAAATATAAACAAATGGGATCTAATTAAAATTAAAAGCTTCTGCACAACAAAGGAAACTATAAGCAAGGTGAAAAGACAGCCTTCTGAATGGGAGAAAATAATAGCAAATGAAACAACTGACAAACAACTAATCTCAAAAATATACAAGCAACTCCTGCAGCTCAATTCCAGAAAAATAAACGACCCAATCAAAAAATGGGCCAAAGAACTAAACAGACATTTCTCCAAAGAAGACATACAGATGGCTAACAAACACATGAAAAGATGCTCAACAT
>SJXO01000179.1:0-15915 GCA_006408615.1 Connochaetes taurinus
TAATTACTGGTCTTTTAGTCATCATTATATTTTCCCCTTTTCTAGGAAGTCATATTGGTGCACAGCAAATGTAGTCTTTTCACTTTTGACTTCTTCCACTTAGAAATATGTGTTTAAGAGTCACTCGTGTGATTTTGTGGGCTGATAAAAGTTCATTTCTTTTAATCACTGGATAATAATTCCATTGCATGGTTGTACCACATTTTGTTCACACACTTGTCTCCTGAAGAACATCTTGGCTGCTTCCAGTTTGGGGTGATGATGAATAAAGCTGCAATAACAGTCTTGTGCGAGTTTTCTTGTGGAGAGAAGTTTTCAAATCAGTTGAGTGAAAAAAACAATCTGAGCAGAAAAACAATGAACAACAATGATTGCTCCATCATTCAGTAAGACTATGTTTAGCTTTGTAAGACACTGTCAAACTGTCTTTTGAAGTGGCTGTGCCATTTTGCATTCCCACTAGCAATGAATGAATAGAAATTACTGAACCAAAAGTTACACTCAGAAAGAGGAGGAGAGGGAATGAAAGGCATGTCAGATAATATCATCAGAATAACACATGTATAACTGGATTCTGAGAGTGCATTTTCTTCCAGAATGTCATGAAAGAAGTGTTTGAAGAGATAATTGTCAAAAAGTTTTCATATTTGATAAAATGCATAAAATACACTAGAACTTTAGTTTCTGTTTGCAGTGGGAGGCATTGGAATCTGTTGACACAAGTTTGGACATCAGTCAAAAAGCAGGTCAGATAGAACCCTGGATGGTGTAATATATGGAATTCTATTTATGGGTGTGATGGGGAGAGTAGGAACAAAGGCAAAAAGGAAAAAAGGAGGGAGAGAGAAGTAAGGGAGAAAGAAAGGAGGGAAGGAGAGAGGGAGGGAAGGAAGGGGTAAAGGGAGGAAAAAGAAGGACAAAAGAATGAACCTCAGCCCACAAGCAGTATCAGTAGCAGCAGCAAGACCTTGGTGAAGAAATTGCCTCGAGCACTATTTCTGCCATGATTAACCTCAGAAACATTGTTTACATTCAAGGTTGGCTTCCTTCTTCAAAACAAAGAAAACAATCAAACCTACAATAGCTGTTATTATGATAATGCTTGCACTGTATCTCTAGACCTTTGATCAATTTTTTTTCTATAAGTTTAATAGTATTGAAATTGTTCTGCCTAACGAATATACTACAGCAAACCTAACTGTTTTGTTGTCCTTTGAAGTCTTTTTCTCTCACCAAGCATCAGTAAATCATAAAATAAGGAGTATATTTGGATTTTGGTTTATGTTTTCATATAAATTAATCTGCATTTTCTGTGAAGTTAATGTTCTTTTTGATTCACACTTCTAAGCATTTTACCAATTTAGCGATCCAAGAGAAATTTAGATTGAACACTCCATATTTTATTATGTTAAATTGTTTTCAGCCAGTTTTGAATCCATGTGGCCAAGCCAATTTAAATGTGTTTTGTAAGAAAGGTCACTTCATGAGCTGCTGTTCCTCATGTCATTAAATTTTCATTTGTATGTATTTTAACTGTCTAATTCTGCAGCTCTAAACAGATTTCTCAAAAATTACAAACTAAGAAAAAGGAAAGCAACCAACTGTTTTTATTAACCCTAAATTACAATTCTGTGACACATGAACCCTGAGTATTGCTGATGGTTGAAAATGCTGTTAAAAATTAACGCACGTAAGTGAGTGATGCCCAGTGAGCATGCACATTTATTTAAAAAATACTTCCACTGTTCAGGGCACTTCCCTGGTGGCTCAGATGGTAAAGCATCTGCTTGCAATGCGGGAGACCTGGGTTCAATCCCTGGATTGGGAAGATACCCCGAAGAAGGAAATGGCAACCCACTCCAGTACTCTTGCCTGGAAAATCCCATGGACAAAGGAACCTGGTGGGCTAAAGTTCATGGAGTTCCAAAGAGTTGGACACAACTGAGCAACTTATCCCCCCCTCCCACCACCACACACACACACACTGTTCAGAGCATTTCATCATCTTTGAAAATTGCCTTTCCAGCTGGCAGCACCTTTTAAAAGATATTGTCTCTGGTAGCAAATCTTTGTCTTTTGAAAGTGGGTTTGATTAATAACCCAAGGTAATTTGGGCTAAGCTTGGTCATGTGCAAGATGGGAATTGACATTTAATGCCAGTCATGTGATGGAAGCTTGGTGGATGACCAGTGGGTCTGGAGAAACTCATTTTGGAGCAAAAGCAAAGTGTGGCCAAAGACGATGGCCTAGAGCCACGGATGATCTTCCCGCTGGGCGTGATGCAGCGGGATAGAAGTCGTTTGTGCTCAGTCGGGCTGACAGGTTTGATCACCACCCTACACTCCACCCATCGCCACCACTCGGCCTGCACCAAGTTGCTGAAACTCTGAGGTGGTTTCCTCTTAAAAAAGAGGATGCAAATGCCTGTCTCATCAATTTCCAAGAATAAAATAAAATAATACAGAACACCTAGCACAATCCGCCTCCCTTTTTCCCTCTGAAGGTGACAACTAGGAAAGGAAAAATATTCATTAGGATGAAGGTGGTCCAGTTTTTTAAATGGAATTTTAGCTTTGGTTGTATTTCTCTATTATCTCATCAGATATGAATTCCAAGGTTATTTGTTAGCCTCCAATTTGGGGCAAAGATCTAGTTGTTATTTTGGTGTTTCTAGGCTAAGGGTCTGTGTGTGTTGAGTTACCTAGTTGTGGGATGGGATGGTGGAGGTAGTGGTGAATCTAAATCTGAACAGACAAGTAGAGGCTGATTAGAGCAGGTTTTGAATGGCATATTAAGAGTTAGACATGGCCCAATAGAAAGGGTCACTATAAGGCTTTGAGAAGAGAGAAAACCACTTCTGGCTGCGCTTTGAGAAGATAGCTGACACACTGGACTGTTTCATGGCGTGGGCCTGCTTCTTCCTTATCAGCACCTCCTCTGCTCATCTTCACTCCAGTGAACAGAGGGACACGTACAGGGACCGACGGGAACAGAAGACCAGGCGGGACGGCAGATGCAGGCTCGGGACGCCACAGCAGAGGAGGACGGGGAGACGGGAGAACTGGAAGGGATGCTGAGGCGGCTGGTTCGGATGACGGCTTGCGCGGGGGAAAGGGGTCGGTGCCGTTAACAGAAATAGAAGACGCAGAATGAGAAGCCAATTTTGGAACTCAGGGAAAACGAGTCCAATTTTAGTTCAATGAGCTTATAGGCAGGCGGAAGTGTCCGAGAGGCAAATGAGAACACGCGTCTGGGTGGAGCAGAGACCCAGACCGAAGGCCAAGGCGTGTTGGTGGAATCGCACCGAGAAAGGCGGCAGAGAGTGAAATCATCCCTGGAGAGGCTGTTGATCTAGCAGGCTGGCCAGTTAGAGGACCTTGGTGAATGCTAACGCTTGTGAGAGGGCCGAAGACACAGGAAGAGAGTAGGGAGAAACAGGCGGAGAAACGTCCCGAGAGAACAGCACTACGGAAGCCAAAGAGGAGGACCCCAGAGAAGGGACAGCGGGACGAGGTCCGAGAGGGGCCAGTGGGTTTGGGCCCTGGTGGATCACTGGTGACCGCTGAGAGACAGCCTCCGAGTTGCCACAAGGGGAGACTAAGGCTGAGGGTACTGAAACATCAGCTCTCCCTGATACCCCTGAGGGAGAGAGAATTGGCAACAGCTTCCTTTACCCTCTTTGGCTACTTCTGAAACCATCAACTCAGAAGGGGACTTGAACCATGGTCTTTTAACTGAGATCACACATGGTGTCAGGACTACATGAAATCCCTGGGACTGCAAGATCAACTGGTCCATCCTAAGGGAGATCAGTCCTGGTGTTCTTTGGAAGGAATGATGCTGAAGCTGAAACTCCAATACTTTGGCCACCTGATGCAAAGAGCTGAATCATTTGAAAAGACCCTGATGCTGGGAAAGGTTGAAGGCAGGAGGGGAAGGGGACGACAGAGGATGAGATGGTTGGATGGCAAATGGCATCACCGACGTGATGGACGTGGCTTTGGGTGGACCCTGGCAGTTGGTGATGGACAGGGAGGCCTGGTGTTCTGCGGTTCATGGAGTCGCAAAGAGTCAGACACAACTGAGGGACTGAACTGAACTGAAACCATCAACTCAGAAGGGGGCTTGAATCCATGGCCTTTTAACTGCGATCACACACGTGGTGTCAGGACCACGTGAAATCCAGGTTCTTGATGTCTCGTTGCAGAAAGAATTCAGTGAGAGATAAGTGATAGTAAAAAGTGGATTCATTTCGAGAGAAACACATTCCACAGAGTGTGGGCCATCTCAGAAGCCCAGAGCAGACCAAGGTACGGGGTTGTCCGTTTTTACAGGGCTGGGTAATTTCATCGCCTAGCAAGTGGGAGGAGTATTCTAGCTATTTTGGGGAAGGGGTGGGGATTTCCAGGAGTTGGGCCACCACCCACTTTTGGACCTTGATGGTTGACCTTGGGCCTGCCATGGTGCCCGCGGTGTCTCATCTAGCTTGCTGCTGCATTAAGATGAGCGTGCCCGAGGCTCAGGACCTAGAGGCGGGCGGCCTGCCTGCCATCTTGGACCCGCTCGGTTCTAGTCCGCTTGCCGTGTCTGCCTGTGTCCCTCTTTTAAAGGCTGTGCCCCGCCCCCTTCCCTCCACTTCCCTTCTCCTTAGTCTGTTTATTAGACTCTTTTTCTCTGTTGCCCCAGTGAATGTTGCTGTTACCTAGGACTCTGTCCTTGGCTCTGAGCTCCTAACAGTTTAGGGTTCTCTTGGTTTCAGATAACAGAGAGCATCTCCAGCTGGCTTGAGCAGAAAGATTTACTGGAAGGAAAGAGGGTTACCTCATAGGACCCAAAGGGCTAACACCCACTTTTGGACCTTGATGGTTGACCTTGGGCCTGCCATGGTGCCCGCGGTGTCTCATCTAGCTTGCTGCTGCATTAAGATGAGCGTGCCCGAGGCTCAGGACCTAGAGGCGGGCGGCCTGCCTGCCATCTTGGACCCGCTCGGTTCTAGTCCGCTTGCCGTGTCTGCCTGTGTCCCTCTTTTAAAGGCTGTGCCCCGCCCCCTTCCCTCCACTTCCCTTCTCCTTAGTCTGTTTATTAGACTCTTTTTCTCTGTTGCCCCAGTGAATGTTGCTGTTACCTAGGACTCTGTCCTTGGCTCTGAGCTCCTAACAGTTTAGGGTTCTCTTGGTTTCAGATAACAGAGAGCATCTCCAGCTGGCTTGAGCAGAAAGATTTACTGGAAGGAAAGAGGGTTACCTCATAGGACCCAAAGGGCTATGACTGGACCTTGTGTACGAGCTTTCCCCAGAAACCCAGCACTGTGGGGTTTCGCTAGCTTCTTCCTTGTTCCCCTCTCGGTGTCTATTTCACTTTCTGCTCTCAGTTGCAAACCAGCTGCCTAGGTTTTCATGCCACGTGGTGGCAAACACGCCTGCCCCTCGGCCCGGGGTCATACCCACTGGCTCGGCCAGAGGAGCGAGCTATGCCTCCCTCACTCACCCCTGGGGTCTTCCGGGGGAGAGGCTGAGCAGATCCACTTGCACAGATGCCCATCTGTGGACCGTTCAATTGAGGCACACCAACGAGTGGACAGTGCAGACGAAAGCACGTGGCTCGGGGCGAGGGTGGGGCAGGGGCCCGGACATGGGAAACTGGGGCGAAGCTCACAGGAAGAGGGCTGGGGCTGGGTTCTGGGGGGCCCCAGGGGGACGGTGACATGAGCAGCTTCTCAGCTCCCCTCCTGCCTTTGGTCTCTGCTCTGCCCTGAGACCTGGCCCTCCTCGGTATCAAATCCTGGAGGTGCCCTCCCTCCTAGAGAAGGCCCAGGTCATGTGGCTTTTTTCTGGAAAAGAAAATATAATGACCTCCCCTGGGTGGCTCAGACAGTAAAGAATCTGCCTGCAATTCAGGAGACCTAGGTTCAATTCCTGGGTCGGGAAGATCCCCTGGAGAAGGGAATAGCAACCCATTCCAGTGTTCTTGCCTGGAGAATCCTGTGGACAGAGGAGCCTGATGGGCTACAGTTCATTGGGTCACAAAGAGTTGGACACGACTGAGCAACACACACACACACACACACACACACACACACACAAAAACACATTCTATGTGACTTCCTCTCCCTGTGACCAGCCCTCAGCAGACCTGGGTGAGTGTCCAGGGATCAAGCCTATATTCTCAAGATGAATCAGAGTTGACTGATCCTGAGCCCACTGTGGCCTCTTTACCTAGGGTGTCTGCACTTGGGGTGGGACAGATCACGGGCCGGCTCCTCGTGAGCATGCTGCGAAGCTGCCGGAGGCCATGGGGCAGGGGCACAGTCCAGAGGCGCGTGTGCTGCTGGTGCGTGTTTTCCTGGAAACCCAGCTGCACAGCTACCCTTCCAATGTTAGACTCCAGAGGCGAGCCCAGTATTTCCTAGCAAATTCCTTTCCCATCTAAGCTGGTCTCGGGGAGGTTTCTGTCACTGAGGCTGAGGAGTGCCTGGACTAACCCTGGGTCAGAGGAGATGCCCAACGGCTGTCCCCACCCTGGCCTCCTGCCTGCCACTCAATGGGAGGACGTGACTTCTCCCTCTCCCCTGTCATGCCTCCAGGGAGAAGTAAGGGCCAAAGAGTCACTGCAATACAAGGCTGTGGTGTTCTGGCAATTATCGAATGCTGGCATTTTGTTGGTGAACTACTCTAATTTTTAAATTAAAAAGTTTAAAAGCAGGATCACTTATGTACCAAGATGAAGACCAATGACTCAGCTATTCAAATTACAATAAAAATGCTTGCTGAATAAAACTCTGCCCAGGGGCTTCTCATCAGTCAGAATAATTTGTCCAAAATCACACATGATGCTGAACAATACTGCTGATCTCCTTTTTTCTTGACTGATACTTCATTTGTATTTCTTAATGATTTTCAAAGTTTTCTTCATTTTGGATGCTTAGCATATGCTAACTTTGGGATAAGACTTTATTTTTTAACAACCTTTTTATTTTGGACTAGTTTTAGGTTTATAGAAAGATTGTGAAGCTAGGAGAGAGAGTTCCAACATACTTACATGGTCTCCTGTGATGAATATTTTCTGAGTGTGTCCTTGGCTATGGTACATGTGTCACAGTCAATGAACCAATATTGATACAGTATTATGAACTGAATTCCACACCTCACTAGTGTTTACCTAATGTTCTTTCTTCTGTTCCATGATCCCATCCAGAACACCAAATTACATTTAGTTGTGAAGTCTCTTTAGGTTCCTCTGATTTATGACAGTTTATTAAGTTTATCTGCTAATAATCTGTTAGAAGGATGCTTGGTTAATGTTTCTATTTGACAAATTTACATTTTTCTTTGACCTTTAAACCTTTTAAAATTTGACTTAAACTAGATGTTTTCACAGTGTTGTTAATGTTTGGGATTCTGAACACTTCCAAATAAAATAGTAGTATTGATATGAGTATTTATTTAAAATAAGTGCTGAATGTCCAGGGTCCTAGTCCCTAGATCCCAGGTGTGCATGGGCAGAGCACGGAGAACAGGTACACAGATGGCTAAGACCCTTGGTGCACGGAAGAACCTTCCAGAACCAGTCAGAGTCCAGGAGAGGGCAGCCCAGGGCTTGTTGTTCTGCTGCAGAAGCCCAGGCCCAGGCCATTCTAACGGATTCTGAAGATAAGTTTTTGCTCCCAAACCCTTGCTGCACCCTGCTCTTCCTCTGTGTGCACAGCTGGAAAAGACTCGCTAACTACAGCCCAGTCTGTCTCTCAGTCTCACATAGCTGGTGCTCTAGGGCCATTTCTTGATGATGATTTTGATGAATACTAATGATACCTTGTAGACTTCTCAGGTGGCTCATTGGTGAAGAATCCACCTGCTAAGCAGGAGATGGATTTGATCCCTGAGTTGGGAAGATCCCCTGGAGAAGGAAGTGGCAACCCATCCCAGTATCCTTGCCTGGGAAATCCCACGGTACCTTTTCTTAGAGGAGTCTTTAGTCTTTGTTTTCCAAAAGCCTTGCTTACTGCTTGGAACACAGTCAACACTCAGAACGTGCAGGTGCTATTATTTGATCAACCGATGCTGAATGCATGAAGGAAACCGGCACTGTTGGCAGGAAAAAAACACCCTCTCCTTGGGGGTTAGGACCTGCCGAGGGCCAGGGAGCCTCTGGGTGGGTGTCGAGGACCAGGAAATGAGTGGAGCCTCCCTGCCTGTGATGTAGGTGGGAGTCGGGGGCTGCAAGTGAAGAGGAAGGGTTGGGGACGACCCCAGTGGCAGTGCCAGCAGCAGCCGAACTTAGGGCTAGGGCCACATGGAAGAAGATGACTTATAATAACCACCTCTAGGAGTCTGAGATGCAAGCAGTCGTGAGCATCTGAAGACCATATAAAGAGTTTAATGGAAAGTATGCAGTATGACACCATCACTAGGGTGCAATCTGACATCTCTTTACATCACCATCTATTCTGGTCTTCCCAGAAGTTGCATACAAGCAGTACACCATAATTAGGCTTGCTTTTGTCCAGAGTTCATGGCATATTCGAAGTCTTTAAAGCTGACGTGACCATCTGAGTCTTGATCTACTTCCCTGGAAAATGAAACAGAAAGTGACTTATGGTGAGTTTCACCCTACTTCCACACTTCACTTCTCTGTCTTATCTGCAGGAAGGCTGAGGTCAATGGCTACCTTTTTTTTTTTTTTTTCCCTTGCATTGATAATACCTAAGGAGAGAAGGAAAGGAAAGGAAAAAGTATTTATTAAAACCTACAGAAATGATATATTCAATACATTTAAAGGAATGTCACCAAGTGTAAAAGTTATATTTTTTATATTAAAAAAGGCAGGAGTGTTGGTTTTTCTAGCCATCCTGCAAATTTTTTCTGTGATATGTCAATAAATATACATGCATCTGTCAACCAAAAAAGCAAGGCAGGAGGCTGCAAAGAAGAAGAGAGTTTATTTGGATTCTGGAAGAATTGCAATTCAGGAAATACAAACTTCGGTAACCCTGAAAGTGTCCTGAAAAAGAGATGAAAAGCCACAGGGTTGTTGAAAACTGCCCAGTGACAACTGTGATTGACTCTGACTCAAGCCAGAAAATATTTGTCCTTGAGGACTCACAAGCTGTTTCAGAGTAAGAGTCCAGTAAGCATCTTGAGTTTCTGGAAGGTGCTCTGGATGACAAAAGACCTTGATGTCTGTAAGTCACACTTCCTTACTGATCTCCTGGCCCCATGACAGAGAGCTCTCAGCAACACCAACACCATTTTGATTTTTCCCATCATACACTGCACAACAGAAGTGTGGAGTAAACAATTAAGAGGTAAGAAAAACCTTTTGGGGGTCCAGTGGCTGACTCCCTGCTCCCAATGCAGGGGCCCCGGTTAGATCCCTGGTCAGGGAACTTGATCCCAAATGCCACAACTAAAAGACCCTGTATGCTACTGCTAAAAAAGATCATGCAGGCCACAGTTTAAAAAAAGAGATCTCATGCTCGACAAGGAAGATTCCACAGGCCATAACTAAGACCTGAAGCAGCCAAACGAATAAATATTTTAAAAAAGGAAAAGCATTTTGGGAGTAAATAACTATAGTGACTGGCATCTTGCTTCGCACTGCCTTCATCTCACTGAATCTGTGCACAAACGCCAGGATGCACCCATTCTACAGACAGTGATGTTCAATGTGCTGGTAGGATCACTGTGTTGGTAACAGACATGGAACTCAAGTCAGGATGGTTAAATTCCCAAATGTGGGCTTTACACTCTATTCCACACATCTCCCTATGTAAATAGGATGTTCCAGACAGAAGTGGTTGTGTTGCAATCACCACACAGCTAACTCAAGCTCCGGGAGTTTTCATTGACTTCATTCATGGCCTCGGAAGCTCCGTTAATTCCTCACAAACACCCGATAAGCTTTTCTGAATCCTAGGAAGAGAAGTGAAGGCGTGAGCCTCTGACTGGTCGGCTGAGGGTGTGGGTGGCCTCCGCTGGGTTGTGCCTAAGTGTCCCTAGGGCCACTGAGACAGGGGCATTGCTCCTTTGAACAGGGAGCAGAGAAATGGTGCTCAGTCCCCCTAGCTAACACAACACATGGCAGAGGGAGAAAAGAGTGGTGTAAGCAATACGTTCAGCTGCTACCAGTGAAAGCAGTGCTTACTTGAAGCGCATGTTTGAGAGGTGACTGTTGAGCTGTGATCCCAGCTCCTCTTTGGGGGCATTCTAAAACAATGCATTACAAGCCTCATGTGGTGCTCCTGGGTTGGCACAAACTATATTTTGTGGAAACAGCAAATGGTATCAACCAGGACAAAGGGCTTTTTAAAGCAAAGACTGGTCCAAGTAACAGAGCCACTAATCACTGTAATAGTTTTAAAGCAGGCTTTTAAAATATTGAATTCTAAAATAAACTTTCTGAATATTTCATGCCAAAGTCTCTGAAGGCTATAACGGTACAGGATAGAGTGATAATAATTTTTCATTCTTTTGAAGAAAAGAAAAATCCCTACCTCTCTGCCCCAGGGCAAAACCATGTTGCAGTACGTTAGTGTAAAATGACTGCAGCCTGTAAGGCCCATTATTCTTGCTACTTCTTTTGGTGAAATATACATGACAATTTCATGCTGTACAGGACCAAAAGCAGAATGTCGGATCTCTTCTAAGGGATTAGAAATAATCAGTATCACATGTTACTGACTACAGAGTATAAATCATCCCCTTTATTAAATTAGATAATTGAAGATTCTTAATATTGCCTAAGTATTTTTTCCCAAGGAATTGGATTAGATAAATGACCTTTTTTCTTTCCACTCTGAACTGGTATGATTGAACTATAAATCTCATAGGGTGAGTTAAGTGGATAACTTAGAAAAGTAATATTTAGGATAAACTGTTTCTATATATATGTGTGTGTGCATTTATTCACTTATTGAGATGCTGAATACTTGTAGAAAAGGAAACCCCTTTGCCTGATTCTCTCAGTAAATAACCTTTTTGTAATTGCATTAACTTTTTATTTTTCTTGCTATCTTTGCCAAAGCTTCCCATCATAAAATGGTTACAGTATAACCAAGAGGTATTAGAATGGGAAAGTTTATTCATAAAGCTTGGAGTGGCATTTTTATAATGAATGGAGGAGCGTCATGTTTATATTTAGAATGAGACATGGTAAAATACCGTCTCCTCATCACATACATATCATGGTCGTCTCAAGGAGAATGAAGAGGAAATTCACATTTCAGAGCTATACTTTTAAAAGCTGAAATACTGTTTTTCATTGCAGACGGCATTATTCCAAAGAAGGAAGCTCTCACAGCACCCACACTCAGATTGCCGTGTGATGGAAGAGCAGATGTGCTGGTGGGCAGAATCGGTGGTGCTGAAGAGACGAAGCCGACGTCATTATGCAAAAAGGTCCATGGTTTCTGTTTACGCTGTTTAACCCTGAAAGGAGTACACTCTCCTTCTGAAACCAGAGTGTGCTGTCTTGGCGTCACTGACACACATTCAGCACTGAAATAGTCCGCTTCCAGCTAGAAAGAAACGCTGGGAAGGCAAGGACTTTCTCTTGTTTGCTGCAAGGTTCCCGTCTCTTGGCCCACAGTTGGCAATGACTGTTTCGAGAGGGAACGAATTTGTGGCATAAGGGAGTCTGTGGAGACGGTGGACAGCACTGCGGAATACCTACGGCCTCTCCGGAGGACTCGGGGGATGGAAGGAAGTACGTCGTCACTGTTTGAGTCGAAATCCTAGGCAGACATAACACTCTGAGGGCGGCCCCTAGGAGCCACCGCTGGGGACCCAGAAGGAATGGTCAGCCGTGGTCTCCACGCCCAGTCGCATTTTGTAAACACAGACCAGATGCAAGAGAATCCACGTGAAAGACGGACTCCAAAACCTGAGGTTGCCTAGAAGAGCGATGAATGGAAGGAACCCCTTGAGTGTTAGGCCGAACAATTAAGAGTCAAAGAGCGGGAAGTTGGAAACCATAGCAAAACACTGGACACGTCTGCATCTGACCTGCCCTATAGCTGAAGCCACTGAAGTAACCGCTCTTTTACTGGACATAGGAATATATGTATATATATATACACACACACAAATGAAATATAAGCCTGAATACACACACACACACTTCCCTAGTGGCTCAGTTGGTAAAGAATCCACCTGCAATGCAGGAGACCCTGGTTCGATCCCTGGGTCGGGAAGATCTGCTGGAGAAGGGATGGGCTGCCCGCTCCAGTACTCTTGAGCTTCCCTGGTGGCTCAGCTGGGAAAGAACCTGTCTGCAATTCGGGAGACCTGGGTTTGATCCCTGGGTTGGGAAGATCCCCTAGAGAAGGGTAAGGCCACCTACTCCAGTATGCTGGCCTGGAGAATGCCATGGACTATACAGTCCATGGGGTTGCAAAGGGCTGTACATGACTGAGCGACTTTCACTCTGATACACACACACACACACACACACACACACACACACACACACGGGCTTATATTTCACAGCTGGCTTTTTAAAGGAATGAAGTTTATAAAGATAGATGAAGGGGAAATAAATTGCCATGAACAACAGTAACTGCTTTCTAGACATGTAAAGCCAGTTAAATTAAAGGCTTTTTGATTTGTTTGTTTTTGAGATGCAACAGAGAGTGGAACTGCTCTGTGTAACTCAGTATGAACATTTTAGGACCATCTGGGTGGAAGAGATGACAAGAAAGATGAGAGAGGGAGTTCCCTGGTGGCCCAGTGGTTAGGACATCGACCTTCCAGTTCAGGGGGCACAGGCTGGATCCCTGGCCAGGGAACTCAGATCCCAAATGCCATGTTGTGAGGAGAAAAAGAGAGACGGTGCAAGAAGGGCCTACGGACGGGTGGGGAGGAGGCTGGGATGTGATGAGGGGAACTGGCCCGAGAGAGGCCCCGTGCTCAAAAGGCCCTTAATTAACTGCTACCTTTATGTGACTCTGAGGTTGTTTGTGTTGCGTGTCATAACTTCTCTTTTCTCTTCACCAAGGACTGACTGTGACAGCAACACAGTCTGAGAGGGGATGGTGCGGTTGGGGTGTGTGCACCGAATCTGGCACAGAGGATGGAGTTCAGCGATGAGTTCAGTCTGAGTGGGTGTGGCACAGAGCAGGAAAAGTCAATGGGGGGTGGAAGATGACCCATCAACTGAACGAGCTCAGAGAGAAAGGAGAACTCAGAGCCACAGGCCTTCCAGAAACTTGCAAAAGCTTATGAAGTGCTGTATAATTCCACAGGGAGTGGAATGGGAGTTCCAGGCAATCCTATCTGGACTTTGAAGGGCAGAGGACCCAGGCGACAGTGCGATACACTGAGAATTTCAGGCGGGTCTACACTCTGTCCATTCAGCTGAATCCCAGCAGTTTTCTTATCTGTTACAATTACGACATTTTTTGGACTTGTCAGATAAGTGGTTATAATTACTTCTATCACCATAAGCTTTAGCATTTGTCTTTGTACATCCTGATTTGTTAAGCAAGATTCTCTCTCCTTTTTGGGATGTGGCGTGGACTTAGCCCAGACGAGATGTTTCCCTGTGATCGAGAGGCTAAGTGGTCCCTACCTTGAAGGAGCCAGGGTTTCACACTGTGAAATTTTTATTAAGCTCAGCTGTACTGCTGCTCTAACATTATATTCTAGGGAAAAACAGGTTGTTTTTAAATTTAAAAAAGACATAAACAGCAAATGTTTCTCACAAGTAGTACATGTTCCTTGTGCAACAATATTTACATCATACCAATTTCTTTTAAGGGGCTTCCCTGCTGGCTCAGAACGTAAAGAATCTGCCTGTAATGCAGGAGACCTGGGTTCAATCCCTGGGTCAGGAAGATCCCCTGGAGAAGGGAATGGCAACCTACGCCAGTATTCTTGCCTGGAGAATTCCATGGACAGAGGAACCTGGCGGGCTACAGTCCATGGGGTCACAAGGAGTCGGACACAACTGAGAGGCTAACACTTTTAATACTTAATTTCTTGTAATGTTTTGAAAATATTTTTCATTGTAAAATAATTCACAAGTGCCCCATTGCTAGGTCTCCAAAGTCAGATTTCAAATCAGAGAACGTGCCTTTGCTAAAGTTACTTAAAAAAGGGGGGGGGGGGAAGGAGAGAAACAAACAGGGAAGGAATTGAAACAATGGAGCATTCTCTATTGAAATGATGTAAAGACTATAAAAGTGATGTTTCTATGTGGAAATAAGAATAAATACTATGTATATCTGTAATCTCATACGCATTTATATTCATTTGGGCAGAAGTGGAAGATTATAAACTAAACACAAATTTGTTTTATGGGCTGTTTTGGATTAAAATATTCTTTAGTATTGGTATCTTTTTCAACTGAAGGAGTATTTCCTTTTTTTTTTTTTGGTCTGAATTTTCTAAACAAGTGACCTTATTTCACAATGTCTAAATCTTCAATAGAGCAGGATTTCTCAATCTCAGCGCTGTTGACATTTGGGGCCGGATCACTCTCTGCCATGAGGGCTGTCAGGCCTGTGCACTGTAGGGTGTTCAGCAGCATCTCTGGTTTCTATCCGTCTGATGTCAGGAGGACCCTTCCCCACTGGGACAGTCAAAACTGTCTCCAGGTATTGCCACGTGTCTCCTGGGAGGGCCGCAGGACAAAACCATCCCTGGTTGAAAACCACAGAGCTAGAATACATGAACCATGAATTTCCAGATGTTCAAGCTGGTTTTAGAAAAGACAGAGGAACCAGAGATCAAATTGCCAACATCTGCTGGATTATAAAAAAGGCAAGAGAGTTCCAGAAAAACATCTATTTCTGCCTTATTGACTATGCCAAAGCCTTTGACTGTGTGGATCACAATAAACTGTGCAGAATTCTGAAAGAGATGGGAATACCAGACCACCTAACCTGCCTCTTGAGAAACCTGTATGCACGTCAGGAAGCAGCAGTTAGAACTGGACATGGAACAACAGACTGGTTCCAAATAGGAAAAGGAGTCCGTCAAGGCTATATATTGTCACCCTGCTTATTTAACTTCTATGCAGAATACATCATGAGAAATGCTGAGCTGGAAGAAGCACAAGCTGGAATCAAGATTGCTGGGAGAAATATCACCTCAGATATGCAGATGACACCACCCTCAGAAAGTGAAGAACTAAAGAGCCTCTTGATGAAAGTGAAAGAGGAGAGTGAAAAAGTTGGCTTAAAACTCAACATTCAGAAAACGAAGATCATGGCATCTGGTCCCATCACTTCATGGGAAATAGATGGGGAAACAGTGGAAAGAGTGGTTGACTTTATTTTTTTGGACTCCAAAATCACTACAGCTGGTGAGTGCAGCCATGAAATTCAAAGACACTTACTTCTTGGAAGGAAAGTTATGACCAACCTAGATAGCATATTAAAAAGCAGAGATGTTACTTTGTCATCAAAGGTCCGTCTAGTCAAGGCTATGGTTTTTCTAGTGGTTATGTATGGATGTGAGTGTTGGACTATATAGAAAGGTGAGCACCCAAGAATTGATGCTTTTGAACCATGGTGTTGGAGAAGACTCTTGAGAGTTCCTTGGACTAAGGAGATCCAACCAGTCCATCCTAAAGGAGATCAGCCCTGGGTGTTCATTGGAAGGACTGATGTTGAAGCTGAAACTCCAACACTTTGGCCACCTGATGCGAAGAGCTGACTCATTGGAAAAGACTCTGATGCTGGGAGGGATTGGGGGCAGGAGGAGAAGGGGACGATAGAGGATGAGATGGTTGGGTGGCATCACCGACTCAATGGACGTGGGTTTGAGTAAACTCTGGGAGTTGGTGATGGACAGGGAGGCCTGGTGTGCTGCGGTTCATAGGGTCACATAGAGTAGGACATGACCTAGATAGCATATTGAAAAGCAGAAACATTACTTTGTCAACAAAGGTGCGTCTAGTCAAGGCTATGGTTTTTCC
>SJXO01000179.1:18186-30669 GCA_006408615.1 Connochaetes taurinus
CCTCCCCCGCCTCCCGCCGCCTCGGCCCCGAGCGCCGCCGCCTCTCCCGCCTCCCGCCTCCCGCCGCCGCCTCCCGGGACGAGCGGCCGCGGGGCTCGGGGCCGTGCGCTCCACCCTGTCAGGGACGCGCGCTCAGGGAAGCCTCGCGGGCGCCCCGGAGGCCGGAAGAGGCGGCCAGCTGGCTTCCGGTCTGCGGCGCCTTCCCTCCGCGAGGCCGCGCCCGACAGCCGCCGGGATGAAGAAGGGCGTCAAGGCCGTAGGGACGCCCGACCCGCGAGGGGCCAGGCGTCAGGGGACAGTCACGTTGCTCTGGTCCTTCTGGGCTGGCTCTCGGGGTCCCCTCAGGCCCGCCCGTGCTCCCCAAGGTCGTGCCCCAAACAAGCGACCTGCGCGTGGCCCTCACCTAAAGCTCTGCTTTCAGGGAGCTCTCAGGCTGGCACAGAGGAAAGTGTGAGACGAAATCCTCACGGGCATTTAAATTTCCATCAGCGGCAGCACGTCAGGGCAGAGTCTCGTTCAGGTAACAGGGAACTCACTATTGAAACATCAGTTTCTTCTCTTTGGGAACTGACTTTTAGAGCAAATTAAATATTGCCTTTCAGAAGAGCTCTGAAGTTTGAACTTTCAAGCAATTGAAACGCCAAGGATAGCCAGAAAAAGGGAATCTTCTCTTCATTGTCTAATGTGCATGTCTTATTTAATACTATCTAGTCTGCCAGCAGTACGTGGTATTTAGACTTTAGGTGAGTAGTTTAGTTCCTCTTCACTTTCTGCCATAAGGGTGGTGTCATCTGCATATCTGAGGTGATTGATATTTCTCCCAGCAATCTTGATTCCAGCTTGTGCTTCTTCCAGCCCAGTGTTTCTCATGATGTACTCTGCATAGAAGTTAAATAAGCAGGGTGACAATATACAGCCTTGACGGACTCCTTTTCCTACTTGGAACCAGTCTATTGTTCCATGTCCAGTTCTAACTGTTGCTTCCTGACCTGCATATAGGTTTCTCAAGAGGCAGGTCAGGTGGTCTGGTATTCCCATCTCTTTCAGAATTTTCCACAGTTTATTGTGATCCACACAGTCAAAGGCTTTGGTATAGTCAATAAAGCAGAAGTAGATGTTTTTCTGGAACTCCCTTCCTTTTTCCATGATCCACCCTTATGGCAGAAAGTGAAGAGGAACTAAAAAGCCTTTTGATGAAAGTGAAAGAGGAGAGTGAAAAAGTTGGCTTAAAGTTCAGCATTCAGAAAACTAAGATCATGACATCTGGTCCCATCAATTCATGGGAAATAGATGGGGAAACAGTGGAAACAGTGTCAAACTTTATTTTGGGGGGCTCCAAAATCACTGCAGACGGTGATTGGAGCCATGAAATTAAAAGACACTTACTCCTTGGAAGAAAAGTTATGACCAACCTAGATAGCATATTCAAAAGCAGAGACATTACTTTGCCAACAAAGGTCCATCTAGTCAAGGCTATGATTTTTCCAGTGTTCATGTATGGATGTGAAAGTTGGACTCAGAAGAAAGCTGAGCGCCGAAGAATTGATGCTTTTGAACTGTGGTGTTGGAGAAGACTCTTGAGAGTCCCTTGGACTGCAAGGAGATCCAACCAGTCCATTCTAAAAGGAGGTCAGTCCTGGGTGTTCTTTGGAAGGACTGATGCTAAAGCTGAAACTCCAATACTTTGGCCACTTCATATGAAGAGTTGACTCATTGGAAAAGACCCTGATGCTAGGAGGGATTGGGGACAGGAGGAGAAAGGGACCACAGAGGATGAGATGGTTGGGTGGCATCACCAACCGACTGAATGGACATGAGTTTGGGTGAACTCCAGGAGTTGGTGATAGACAGGGAGGCCTGGCGTGCTGTAATTCATGGGGTCGCAAAGAGTCGGACATGACAGAGCGACTGAACTGAACTGAGGATCGTGTATTCCTCAGTGTAAGAGTGTTCTTCTGCTTTCTGGACACAGAGGTATAGCTATGGACTGGTCGTGGGCGGGTGGTGGAATTGGCCTAACTTAGGATGAACTATGGAGGATAAAAGGCAGGCCAGGAAGAAAGGATGACACAAGCCAGGCAAAAGTCCAGCCTCCTTAGGACCAGGTTCTGCCCACTAGATGAGAGGCACAGCGCATGCTGTTGGTACTTCCCCGTCACCCGTGCTACTCAGCTGTGTGGTTTGGGTGAATGGATCCCCACCCCACGTTCCAGAAGTGGGATCCCACTGGCTTAAGCCAACCAGTTTAATCCCCCTCTCCTTACTATAGTGACTGGTTTGAGGGATCACTGGCTACTTAGGACATGGCATTCCTCCTCTGACACTGCTGATGGGTAAAGAGTTGTGTGTGTATGTGCTCAGTGGTCAGTTGTGTCTGACTCTTTGTGACCCCATGGACTGTAGTCTGCCAGGCTCCTCTCTCTTCCTGGGGATTCTCCAGTCAAGAATACTGGAGTGGGTTGCCATTTCTTATTCCAGGGTATCTTCCTGACCCAGGGATTGAACATCTCCTGCATCTCCTACATTGGCAGGTGGATTCTGGGTAAAGAGTTGGGTCAGTCATAATGAAGCCTGGGCATTTTGTTTGTCAGCTAAGAAGCAGCTCTCTCACTGGACAGCTGGGATGCAGAGGTGACATGACCTTTCAGCAGTCACTTTCCTGACACAAGAGTACAACTTCCAAAACAGTTCTCTGAGTCACTGATCCAAAAATTTATGCATCTGCTTTTCATGGTCAATTATCAGCCTGAAAATGGTGCTACATACAGTGAAGGGAAGAGTCAGAAGAATTACAGAGTGAGTTGGAGCCTAATCAGCCAGGCCTGAAGCATGCCCAGTTTCAAAACTCTTAGTTACCTGATCCAATAAATTCCCTGGGTTGTTAAAAGCAGTCTAAAAAGTATTTCCTGGTATGTGCAAATAAAAGCATCCTGACATGTCAGGTATCCCACCTGAAATCTTTTCTAAACTTTGCAATATCTGGAACTTGGGAGCTATCGAGTAGACACTCATAAATTCAATATTTTTGAAATAATTATTCCATTTTGAAAGAAATTCTGAAATAATTCAGATTTTCCCTTTGGGTGCTATCTGAAGATGCTGAATTAGTCTCTATAATTCTGCATTCTAAAGAAGTTACTTTCTCACTGCAATCCAACAAAAATCTTTGTTTACACTGCCGTAGCTGTGATTATGTGCTGAAGGAAGCTATTGATGGGACCAATATGGCTTTTTCCCTAAACAGTGACAGAATAGACTCTCCAGTCCAAGGAAAAAAAAGAAAAATGGATGTGAAATGCAGTCACAGCTGGCAAAAGTGATCAACCATAAATAATGACTCATTTTTTCCTATTTACTAGGTTTTTAAAACAAGGAGCCTTATTTAAAACTAGAGGGATTTTAAAAGGAGGAAAGAATACTTTCAGAATGTCTGATTATTGACTACTTGTGCACATGTGGATAAATGCAATCAACATATAGCCCAAAGTCTCATTTCTGGCAAAGAGTTTCATATTCCTTCTCTATCAAGTGTTTTAGCAGAACCACTAATACATAGTGACATGATCTTTTTACTCAGTTTGAGTCTCTGGAAGAGAAATTGTGATGGCAGAAAATAGCTTATATCAGAGAGCTTTAGGGATAAAGAACAAAAACCAAAGTGAGTCTCTCTGAACTAATAATAAAAAAATCTGGTTCCTATACTTTTGGGTCACTAGGTCCTCTGTTCCCACCGCATGCCATATCTGTCTAAGAGGCCTGCTCTCAATACAGCAGGGAGCGATGTGGTCCACCAGAAGAGGCCCAGGAGTGAGATTTTGTCTCAGCGAGGCTGGGTGACCCTGGGCAAGTGTCTCAGCTGCTGTGAATTCCAAGCTTCTTGCTGGTCAAGCCGAATGGCTGGGCTATGATGGCTAAGCTGATACAGCTCTACATTTTGACCAATCTACACTGGATCTCAATCTACTACTAGTGTATTTGTACAAAAAGTCTAAAATGGCGAGCCACCCCCCCCCCCCAGCCATTTTTAGCTTTTAAAAAGTAGTTTTGAGTCTTCAACTCTGCAGACAGGTGTAAAGATCCCTAAACATATATAAATATAAATAGGGAAAAAAATGATCCTGCCTTCAACAGTGTGAAATATGAACAGAGAGAAAGCCATGTCTATTTCAAATATATAATCACTTCAGCTGAGATATCTAGTATCATCGTGAACTTGATTATGAGATAAAAGAAGTGGGCCAGAGATGGCAATCATTTAATCTCTTAAGAACAGCTCTTCTGAAGAGCTTTTCACACTATGCTCCATAGACTTCTAGCAGGTTATGATCTGGCTAGAAAGAAAGCATAATGATGAGGAAAATTATGTTTTCAATAACACATGCTTTTACAGTACAAGTCCTTCCACAAAGGAGGCAATAAAATGAACTCTGACCACTTTAACAGATGGCGTAATGGGTCTGTGCACAGATGTGGCCTCTCTGAAAACAACAAGTTCATAGCCTTGATTGGAGGTTTAGGAATGAGCTGAACTTTCAAGTGTGATGTAGGAAAGATTACATACTTCCAGACAAGAAAGCTGAGTATTAGCGGGTTCAGATGCTTGGAGAGAAGAGCTAAAAGAATAAAGCTTAATGAGCTTCATTTTGCTAATGCAACAAATAGAGTTGAAGATGAAGTATGAACTCTAAACATTGAGCCATTTATAAATGCCCTGCTGATAATGCTGTTAGCCCCTGTCGGATGGGGAAGCTTGCTTTTTCAAAAGCATACTTCCTCGGAGTCAGAAAACACCAGTTGTCAGGTGATGCTCATTTTCCCTAGTAGTATGAGGTTTTCGAGTAGAATATATCTTTAATAATACATGATAGGGGGACTGTGGAATTTTTTGTTTACTTATTTGTGCTTTCCTTTTTTAAGGAAGACAGATAAATAGACTCTAAAGTTTATCTGGATAAAGAAATACGCCAGGAGAATATTTTTCCCAAAAAATAATAATGATATCAAAACAAAATATAAAGCCTCAGTGTGCTTATGGCCCAGGAATTAATGAATGAGAATGGCATCCAGATACACATACATACACACACACATACATGGGAATTCAGCAGTGATCAAAAGAGGCATTTCAAGTTGGTGGGGATAAAACAAGTTGGTAGGAGAAGGAGCTGGGATCACTGACCCTCTGTTTATCCGTTCTGGGATGGCTGGAGTCTGTTTCCATGGCAGAGTCTGCTATGTGGTCAACAAAACGTGTTTCCGTTTCTTCCTGAGAACATAGCTAAGCCACATTTTCCAGCCTCCCTTGCAATGAGATGCCACTGGGAGTTCTGGCAACAGAATGATAATAATATAATAATATAGAAAGAAAGAATATCCATTGTTCCTTCTAATTAAAAGCCCTCACATTTCAAAGGCATGTACAGGACCTGACAGTCACCCCAGGGACTGCGGCACGGCCAAATCCTGAAAGATACTCTCATCCTGTGTTAGCAGAGATGCACCAGTAATCCAAGGGATTAATTCTATATATTAATAACTTGGTTATAGGAACATTGTTTGAAAATTCTATCAAGTCAGGGCGTAGTGTTATTTTTCTCACTAAACGAAGAGTAGAGGAATTTATAAAAATTAAAAATTTTTGACTGTTCACACTACAGTTTTAAATAATCCATTTGGGAAAAATAAGATTTCACCTCTCAGGCCACTTTTCAATGATGTGCACCACTGAGCCAATGGAAAACCTGGCCTTACTTCTGCATAATTATAATAAATTATTGACGGCTTTGTTTACAACATACTCTCAGCATGTAAAAACTCTGGGTCTGTGGACAATAATAAGCAACATAAAAAAAGAAAAATGAAACATTTCATAATGAAACAATTCCCTCAGATTATCAGAAGTACCCTGTTCTTCAAAGGCCACCTGTAACGGCAAAGGCACACCAAATGGAATGAACACGAGGGCTTTTCCTATAAGAATTTCAGCCAGGAAAGACATAAAGGTTCAGAGGGCACATAGCAAATGTTTAGAAAGTTATGAAATGCAGAGAGAATGAACATGGCCAAATCAATCAAATGCTAGGCTAAGATCAAGGGACCGCCAAGTCCAAGCGCAGAGAGAACGCTTTAGCATTGAAATCTGCTAGAAGGCAGGACTTCTTTTCTTTCCCTGAAAGAGAAACTCCCAGGGTTAGTATGAGGATGGGGGAAGAAGAAGGGATGCACCTCTTCCCCCAGCCTTAATGAGGTCCCACAAAGCACATGACCCTCTTGTCCTGATAGACCTCTCCCCACCTGCCCAGGACTGACAATCCATCCACTCCCCAGGGGGTGACCACAGTGCCGGAAGCTGGCATGACATTTGCCTTCCAGAGTGGGTGGGAGGGCCAGGGAGAGTCTTCAAAGGTTTTAGGCTGAGAACACAAGCTGGCTCCTGGTGGGGTTTCAGTAATGTGTAAATCACATTAGGAGTGTGAGGGTATGTGTGTATGTCATGGTTGGGGTGGGGCTCTTCCTAGCCTTGGGAAGAAACTGGACTCGCCCATAAAGGCCCCAGCAATACAGATTTTAGGGATTCAAATTACTGGCCCCATCCAGTGTGACATTTTCCTCCCATTATCCAGTCTCTCCTGCCTCCAGGCAGGGCGACATCATTGATTATGGAGTATTCCAGCCACTACAAAAGATCCCGATGATCATTAAAGACATTAAGTGCTGATCGGTGCTGGCAGAGTGAGTTAAAAGGTTCGTGCCCTTCTAGTAACAACTCCATGGGGCTATTTCAGGATATTTATTAAACAAATTAAGTATTCACATTATGCTCCAGCACAGAGGCAGAGTCACTGAGTGCCTGCGTACGAGAAGATGAAACCAAGAGAAATTATGTTGGGGAAACTGTTTTTCCAGTTTCCTAGGACTGGGGGCTGAGGATGCACTGACCCACTCCAGTGTTCTTGCTGGGAGCATCCCAGGGATCGGGGAGCCTGGTGGGCTGCTGTCTATGGGGTCGCACAGAGTCGGACACGACTGAAGCGACTTAGCAGCAGCAGCTGCATTAGGCAGGTATCAGTGGGGTCCTCGTGCCCACCTGCACACAACTTTTTTATGTAGCTGAACCAAGGGACCAGGAAAAATTCATCATGGTCCCAGGTGTTTTCCTTCTGGGTATACAGTCTATGTCTTAGAAAGTGGTGATTAAGGACTAGAAAAAGGGGCTTAGTAAAGAATATCTCAGTTAGTAAAGAATCCACCTGCAGTGCAGGAGACCTGGGTTTAACCCCTGGGTTGGGAAGATGGAGAAGGGAAAGGCCACGCACTCCAGTATTCTGGCCTGGAGAATTCCATGGACTTCACCCCACAGTCCATGGGGTCGCAAAGCGTTGGATATGACTGAGCGACTTTCACTTTCACTTTCAAGGACTAGAAAGGCAATTAAGGAAATCTTCAAAGCCTAAACGAAATGGGTCTACTCCAACAATCCCCGCCCCCAAACCAAAAGTGTTAGCGCCATAATGATGATGAACCTAATCTAAAAGTATTTTCTTACCCTATGGTGCTATGGTTTCCTGTGGTAAAGGAATCTGTGGTTTTCAAATACAGTGATAGTCCATGAATGTTAGGCCATCTGCACCATATTATTATCAGTTTTCCTCCTCACTTGACTGTCAACTTGCAGTTTTCACATTTTATTACATTTGACTCACTGTGTGGTTCTTAGAGCTGACACAGTGCCTGGCACACACTGATCCAAGGGACGTGTGCTGTATTGAACGTGAATAGTAAAGTTTGCAAACGGGAGAAAAGCAATATCACTGACTCTCTCATAGTCTTAAACCAATTACTGTGATCACTGTGGCACTTTGCTTTCTGATTAGGGTAAGAAATTCTGTATCCTGCTAATTTAAATGTACTAGAAACATTTACCCCCCTATCATTATAGTCTTGATTATTTCCACTTTAATGGATGTATATGATTTCATCCTCTGGAGTAGCAAATGGCAACCCACTCCAGTATTCTTGCCTGGACACTCTGTGGACAGAGGGGTCTGGTGGGCTACAGTCCACGGAGGTGCAAGAAGTTGGACACCACTGAGCAACCGAGTCCATGTGACATTACCAAATGGATCTATAATAATTTGCATGTCTGTTGGACTTTGGCAATGCCCCAGTCTTTCTGCTTTTATATCTGTGCCAATGAACACATCCATTAAAAATCCTTTCTCTTAGAATTAGATTCTTGAGGACTTCCCTGGTGGTGCAGTGGATAAGAATCTGCCTGCCAGTGTAGGGGACATGGATTCAATCTCTGGTTTGGGAAGATTCCACATGCCATGGAGCAACCAGGCCCACGTGATACAACTCCTGAAGCCTGCATGCCCTGGAGCCTGTGCTCCGCAACTGGAGAGTAGTCCCTGCTCGCTGTACCTAGAGAAAGCTCACAGAAAGCAAGCAAGACCCAGCACAGCCAAAAATAGATACATAATAAAATAAAAATTTAAAAATTATATTATGGCACCCCCTCCAGTGCTCTCGCCTGGGAAATCCCATGGACGGAGGAGCCTGGAAGCCTGCAGTCCATGCGGTCACTGAGGGTTGGACATGACTGAGCGACTTCACTTTCACTTTTCACTTTCCTGCATTGGAGAAGGAAACGGCAACCCACTCCAGTGTTCTTGCCTGGAGAAACCCAGGGACGGGGGAGCCTGGTGGGCTGCCATCTATGGGGTCGCACAGAGTTGGACACGTGGGCTGCCGTCTATGGGGTCGCACAGAGTTGGACACGACTGACGTGACTTAGCAGCAGCAGCAGCAGCAGCAGCAGCATATTAAAAAATAGATCATTGAGTTCATTTATTTATTCATCATATACACCCTAAAAGCCACTCTGAGCCAGGAGCATTAGGTGCTGAAGATGTAGGGGTGAGCGAAAAGGAAAACAGAGTCCCTTGCAGCTTTTAGTCCAGCCAGGGAGGGAATTAAATGATTAGACAAGAAAGTAGGGTCGCCAGTGTGCTAAGTGCCCTGTGTGCTGTGCTGAGTCACTCACTCATGTCTGACTCTGCGACCTCTGTGGAACGCAGCCCGCCAGGCTCTCCTGTTCATGGGGATTTTCCAGGCAAGAATACTGGAGTGGGTTGCTATGCCCACCTCCAAGGGATCTTCCCAACCCAGGGATCGAACCCCCAGTCTCCTGCATTGCAGGCAGATTCTTTACCATCTGGGCCACCAGGGAAGCTGAGCACCGTGGGAGAGAGACAGAAGGTGCCACGAGAGGGCAGGATAGAGGAGCTGGGTGCGGAGGTCAGGGAAGTGGTCCCTGAGGAAGCGGATGGGGTTGAGATCAGAGTTAAGAGTTAACAGGGAGGTGCAGGGCAGGGAAGAGCTGTCCAGCAGAGAGGACAGCATGTGCAAGGGCCTTGAGGCAAGAGACAGCAAGTACATTCAAGGAACTGGAAGAAGCCGTGCCCCCAGCGTACACATGATGAGCATGGAGCCCAGTGACCCTGCAGGGTGACTGAGATCGCTCAGGGCCTGGTGGGCCACTTAAGGACTCTGGTTATAATCCAGAGGGCTATAGGAAGTTGCTGCACTGCTTTGAAGAGAGGGCTAACATGCTTAAATCAACATTTTGAAAGTGCATCCTTGCTGAGGTAGGCAGAATAATGGCCCTCCAAAGATGTCCATGTCTGAAACCCTGAAAAATACAGTTAGGTCCCATGGGAAAGTGGGGAGAAGGTTGTATTAAGAGATAGAACTAAGGTCATTGACCTCACAATGGGAGGTTATTCCTAGACTATCCAGGTGGGCCCCATGTAATCTCAAGGGTCCTTAAAGGTAGGGAAGGAGAAGGCTCAATAAAGAGTCAGATAGAGACTGGGAGATGCTAAGCTGCTGGCTTTGGACATGGAGGAAGGTGCCGTGAGCCAAGGAATGCAGGTGGCCTGCAGAAGCTGGGAATGACTCTTCCCCTAGAGCCTCGGGGTGCAGTGTGGTCCTGCTGACATCTTGCCTTTGGCCCAGCAAGGCCCATTTTGGATTTCTGGCCTCCAGAACAGAACGCTGACAAATGTGTGCTAAGTCACTATGGCTGGTGTGATTGGTTGTGGCAGTCATAGGAGATTAATATGAGGGAGGAGAGCGTGAGTTTGGCTTTGGACAGTTAAGTTCTGGATGTCCTCGGCGAAAAGAGTATGGACATTTGCGAATATTCATCTGTTAGCTACTTTCCAATACGTTGTTGTTTAGTTGCTAAGTCCTGTCTGACTCTTTGTGACCCATGGACTGTAGCCCGCCAGTCTTCTCTTTCCATGGGATCTCCCAGGCAAGAATACTGGAGGGGGTTGCCGTTTCCTTCTCCAGGGGAGATTCCCGATCCAGGGATCAAACCTGCGTCTCCTGCCTTGGCGGGCAGATTCTTTACCACTGAGCCACCAGGGAAGCCCTTCTCTAATAAGTGACATGGTAATTTTTTTGGCCACACCCACAGAATATGGGATCTTAGCTCCTCAACCAGGGATAGAACCTATGACCCCTGCACTGAGAGCATGGAGTCTTAATCACTGGACTGCCAGGGAAGTCCCATCAGTTACATGATTTTTAAATAAATCTGACTTTTTAGGATTCCAGTTTTATGTTACATTTAAAGTCAGTTCTACTTCTAAATCTCTGAGTGTATAAGCTTGAAAAGAAACAAACATATTTTTCCCTTAGATTCTTGTCAGTACTTGGCAATCATTGGGGGAAAAGTGATATTAAAAATACAGGATCTAAACTAAAGGGGGAAAAGATTCCATTAAAAAGGTAGCCCATATGTAAAATTATCTTAAAATACTTTAATAAAAAATGCATTGAATTTATATAAAGAAAACTACAAAATTCCATGGAGACATACAAAAGGATATTTTTAAATGTCCATATGTGTATTTCTGGATGGGAAGATGAACACTGTAAAGATGCCAAATTCTTCCCAATTAATTTATAGATTGAATGCAATTTTTATCAAAACCCCAAAGGGAGGTTTTCGGAACTCCACAAAAATGATTCTACCATTCATCTGGAAAATAAATAGGCAGGAAGAGCCAAGAACAATGTGAAAACAAGAAATACCAGGTTTCAGAACATATCAGAAGAACTGAGGTGGGGGGAGTGTGTTCCTGGTGTTAGGATGTGGGAAGAGAGAGGATCACAGCCTGGAAAGATCCCCTAGTCTGTAAAAGAACTCAATACAGAATGTGATAATCGAGGCATTTTATATGAACAGAGAATATCTATTGTAACCAATGATAAAGGGGAAACTGGCAAGCAAATCAGAAGCACAAATGTTTAGATCATGACCCCATGCTAAATACACAACTAAATCCCAAAGCACCAAACAATCTGAAAATTCAAGCCAACCAAGAAAATGGAAGTGGATATTAACCTGGTCTCTAGATGCAGAAAACCTTCTCAGTATAAAAACACTGGAAAAAATTGTGAAGAAAAAGATCACGAGTTTGAATACATGAAAACTTAAAATTTTGTGGATCAAAAAATCATTATAGAAATTAAAGGAAAACAGCACACTGGGAACATAGCTGTGATAAAAATGGAAATGGGTAAATATTCTCACATAGAAGAGAAAATAGTCAAATGACACGGATAGATAATTCACAGAAGGAGGACTAGAATGAGCTAATCAACATGTGCAAACGTCCAATATTGCTAGCAATCAGGGGAATACAAAAATGAGATACTGTTTTCACCTATTAGCTTATCAAAGATTGAAAAATAAATAGCGTTCAGTCAGCAGTGAGAGCACAGAGGGCGGATGCTGAAAGAGGCGGTGTCATTTTCAATGAGGCAATTTAGTAAGAAGAGCCAGGAGTCCTAAAAGTGAAAAAAAGCAAGTCCACACTCTCCAGTATGGTCTTCCCCAAACCAGAAACCTCTCTGAAGGAATAACAGTGTGAACAGATACGCTGATTGTGGGGCTGTCTGTGGGGCTTCCCAGGCGGCACTAGTCGTAAAGAGCCACCTGCCAGTGCAGGAGACAGAGAGACGGGGGTCTGCTCCCCGGACCAGAAGACGTGCACGGTACCCTACTCCAGCACTGCCTGGAAAACCCCATGGACGGGGAGCCTGTCGGGCTACAGTCCACGGGGTCACAAAGAGTCGGACAGGACTGAAGTGACTTCCTAGGCAGGCGGCGCTGTTTAGAAACTGAAAATGCCAGAACGGTTGAAAAGCATGGGGCCTAAAATTCATTTATTTCAACAAAAATGTGGAGAGCAACAAACAAGACTACATATTAAAATATTAACAACAGTTGTTCCTGATTTGCTAGGAATGTGGTTGGTTTCTATTCTCTTTTTCTTACCTTTTTCCATTTCGGAAATAACTGTACAAGGAGTATTTGTTACTTTTGTAATCAGATCTCTTCCCCCACCATACACATGCACAAGAACCTCTCCCCAACTACACACACGCACACACACACACACACAC
>SJXO01000179.1:31082-60616 GCA_006408615.1 Connochaetes taurinus
CCTTACACCTTTAGCTCTCTGCAGTTCAGCACACGCACACACACACACACACATGCAAGCCCTCAGTGTGCACACACACACGCAAATGCCCGAGCCGTCAGCACACACATGCGGGCACACACACACGTGCGAGCCCTCAGTGCACACACACACACAGACACACACACATGTGCAAGCCCTCAGCGTGCACACACACACACGCAAATGCCCAAGCCATCAGCTCACACATACACACAAATGCCTGAGCCGTCAGCACACACACACGCGCGTGCACACACACACATGCAAATACCCGAGCCGTCAGCACACATGCAAATGCCCGAGTCATCAGCGTGCACACACAGACACAGACACACACACGCGAGAGCCCTCAGCGCGCACACAAACACCTCTTCTCTACTCTGCCACCTTCCCACTGCTCGCAATCATTAGCTAAGGGAAAACTCATGGTGGATAAAATCATCCTGTGAGTGAAGGCCAACAAAGGGCAAACACTGATGAGCGCTTGGAGGGCTCAGGTGATGTGAGTGCACAAGAAAGGGAGGAAAGCAACGAGGCTCGGGACAGCACTGGGGAAGGGACACGGGTGCTCGAACGCGGCCCGCAGAGTGCGGCCGGCACCCGTCCCTCCGGGTTTTCCTTCCGTGACTGCACGTGGCTGACTGTTCAGCGCGCTTGATTGACACTCTTTACAATAAATACATCCCCGGACGGACGTCTTCCTGAAATCAGCTCCCAGCTGGGAAGGAAAACAAAACCGAACCTTTTCTTAGCTTGGATCAAACCTCAGGCACAGGGAGGCAGCGAGCCTGAACTTCGCGCTTGGCCTTCTCGCCTCTGGGGCGCCGCACAGAAGACGCGCGCGTCTCCGCGCCGAGATGGGGGCCTTCGCGTCTCCGCGCCGAGATGGGGCCTTCGCGTCTCCGCGCCGAGATGGGGCCTTCGCGTCTCCGTTCTTCCCCGTCCGTCTCTGCGCCCCACCCGCCCCGCCGCCCGAGCTGGGCTGCGCCGAGGACTCAGGCCTGCCCCTGTTCCGCCGCGGGGGAGACCAGGCCTGCCCTGCCCGGGGTGCAACCCGGTTCCGCCCTCCGCCCAGAGAAAGAGCAGGTAGGCACGCTTTTCCTTTCAGAGACTGTAGAAATCACTCAGCTCACTCTTTCCATTTCATGGAGGAGGAAAGTGAGGCTCAGAAGCGCCGGTCAGCTTTCCTAAACTTACACATCCAGCTGGCAACAGAAGCAGATCAGAAACCCGAGCCCCTGGATACAGAGCACAGGCCTGTGCACAGCTGGCGGTAATTCCGGGCTTTCTGCCGGGAACACCTTGGTCAGAAATCCACGTGGCTCCTACTTTGTTGTTTAGTGGCTAAGGCTGGAGGACTCTTGTGACCCCATGGACTGGAGCCCACCAGGCTCCTCTGTCCACGGGATTTCCCAGCAAGAATACTGGAGCAGGTTGCCATTTCCTTCTCCAGGGGATCTTCGTGACCCAGGGATGGAACCCATGTCCCCTGCGCTGGCAGGCGGTTTCTTTACTGCTGGGTCACCGGGGAAGAGAGGTGGCCTTTTACACAGAAAGAAGACCAGCGGCTCAAAGCTCCCTACGCCCTGCATGTAGTGCCAGGAACCAGGCTCTGGGAGTCCCGTTTCCCACCCCTTGATGACTCTCACTGTATGTGTGGACCTGGGATAAACTCTGGGATGAGGATCCTTTGTTGTGCAATCAGCCAAGCTGTTCACAGCCGTGCAGAATTACTGGCTGAGCAAGACCTGGGCCTGGAATGCCCTAGACCATGACATCACACTGAGTGTCCTCCCCAGAGCTCCAGAGAACATTCCAGTAATTTGGGGCTGGGGAAAGAAAGCACAAAAACATTTCAAAATATTAGTGCTTCAAAATTACATAGTTAGTGCATAGCTGAAAATTTTCCATTGAAGTTCTTAATTACGCTTTTTCAGGTTGTCCTTAAGAGCTCTTAGCAAAATTTGAGTTTAAGAGAGGCACTGGCATCAAAACTAGAGGAATTCCATCATAAAATGTTTTTTAATTAACGCTACATAAATAGGTATAGACTTGAGTTTTGAGCACTGGTGAGGAAGTGAACGATTAGAGGCGAGTGAGTGCTCCTGGAGCGTCCTGGAGATTAGAGTGTTGATCCATTTGACAGATCATCTAACTGGAAGAATAAAAAGTGGTGAGGACCAAGGGGAAAGTCGAATGAGCAGACCAGAGACCAGCAGAGAACGTGAGCGTTCCAGGAGCCTGAGCTCCAAGACGAGTGAGCGCAAAGGCCTCCTCAGAGCTCAGAGCCAAGGACGAAACATCTGCGAAGCAAAATGGAAAGAAACCAAAACAAACTACGTTCTTCTCATAATAGTAACTTGCCCCTCATATACTTTGCTGACGCTCAGTATATTAGAAGACTTCAAGAAGAATTTTACAAAATCTAACGTACATGCTTGACTTTGGATTTGTGAAAACTAAACAAAACCCTTAATAATATTGTTCTTAGTGGATATATAGATATTAGTGGCATGTTTCCTAAAAGCAATCAAAACAAAGGTACTCTTCATCACAGGCATTATTTAATAAACTATTTAGAGGGTCTTGCCATGGCGAAAAGGCAAGAAAAACAGGTAGGAGAAATTAATAGGAAAGGAACATCACTAATTACGGAAGTCATGCTAATATAACCCAACAAACGCAAAGGAAGTTACTAAAAATTGCTGAAATAAAATAATTCAAGAATATTTACCATGTAAAACATATTCCAGGATAACAATAGCATTCCTTTTCAATGACAGTAATTAATATCTTTGTTTTGAAAACAGATTTCCCTTATAACAAGGGCAAAATATATCTTTTCTTAATATACTTTTATTGAGTACCTACTTGGTAACTAACCTGATAAAGCAATACATAAAGAATTCTCAAAACTCAATAATAAGAAAGTAAACAACATAATAAAAGATGCACAAAAGACTTGAACTAGAGAAGATACACAGGGACCTCCCTGGGAGCCCAGTGGCTAAGACTCCATGTTCGCAATGCAGGGGGCCCCGCCGGACCCCTGGTCAGGGAACTAGAACCCAGATGCCGCATCTAAAGATCCCTCCTGCTGCAACAAAGAGCTGGTGTAGCCACACAAATAAATATAAAAAAAGAAGATACACAGATGTAAAATAAACTCATGAAAAGATTTTCAACGTCACTGGTCACTAGGAAAATATGACTGGAAACCACAATGAGATAACCACCGTGTGCCTTAAAGAATGGCTCCGTTTACAAAGACCACGTACCGACGAAGACGCAGAGCAACTGGAATTCTCATTCACCGCTGGTGTAAGTTTGGCAGTTTCTTAAAACATTAAACACACGCCTACCATATAGTCTAGCCATTCTACTCCCAGGTGGTTACCCAAGGGACAAAGCACACATGCAAAGACTCGCACCTGAATGGCACAGCAGCTTTGCTTGCCACCTCCAAAACCAAAAACCCAACGCCATCAACATATAAATGCATAAGCCAACTCTTGCACATCAATAAAATGAAACACTCCTCAGGATTAAAAGGGGATGAACTGCTGATAACATGGATACATCTCAAAGTAATTAGGCTGAGCCAAAGAAGCCAGCTCAAAAAAAGAGTACATATTGAGTGATTCCATTTATATAATAGTCTAACAACGGGAACGAATCTGCAGTGTCAGAGAACACTTCAGTGATTTCCTGTAAAGAAGAAGCAGGAAAGTGAGAAGGTGTAGGAGGCTGGGATTGCCAGGGCATACCAGGAAACATTTGATGGTGATGACTATCTTAATTATCTTGGCTATAGTGATATTTCATTTGATATACATCTTAAAAACTACTAAACTGTATGCTTTAATTATGTGCAGTTTATTACATGTCAATTATATTGCAATACAGATGTTGAAAAATGCTTTAGGTAGAAAATCACTTATACCATCATCTTTTACAATGGCAAAAACCCAGTAGGAAATCCAAGTGTCCCACAAAAAGAAAACAGTTCAGTAAACTATGGTTCATCAATTTATCATAAAGCCTTTCTGTTGTTAAATAATGTATGTGGTGCCATGTAGTTATAAATTAGCATACTCTCATAGTAGAATATGAAACGATATCTATAACATAACTACAACTGTACAAAACCCTGTGATTAGATGCGGCTGAAGACTAAGAAAGGCCATGGAGAAACTGACAGTTGTCATCGCAGAGTAAGGAATTATCTGCATAGATGTAGAGTTGTTGAAGTAAATTTTTCCTTTTTAAAAAAGAATAGGAAGTTTGGTTTTCAGAGTTTTGTTAACATCTTTCTAAAGCTCTCTCCTAAGTAGTCAGTAAGTTCAGGGACTTATCTGGTGGCCCAATGGTTAAGAACCTGCCTTGCAATGCAGGGAACATGGGCTCAATCCCTGGTCTGGGAAGTAAGATCCCACACGCCACGGGGCGCAGCAACAGCTTAAGTCCACATGCCCCAGAGGCCACGCTCCACAGCCAGAGAGAACCGCCTCCTCCCCGCAACTGAGCAGGCCTGCACACAGCAACGAAGACCCTGCATGCCAAAATAAGTAAATAAAAGGTCTTAATTTTCTTTCTAAAAAATAAAAAAGTATTCAGGAAGTTCAGCAGTAAAGAGACAAAGAAACCACGTGAAGTTTCAGTGTTGACTCTCCAACAAGGTAGGAACTCTGTGCTTCTTTTCTCTCTCCAGGGCCTCTGCTCCGTTTCCACCCGTCCCCTACTGCTGTGATGCCTCCATCCCCAGGACACTGCTTTCTTCACGGCCTTGCCATTCTTGCCCCAGCTCCATCGCAATTCTGCCCACTACGCCTCAGTCTCCATGCTGCCTTCAAGACACACTGCATCACCCATTCCCCTCATTAAAACTATTAGAAGACTCCCCCGCTGCCCGTGAAATACGGTTAGCTACTTAATAGCAGCCTCTCGCGAGCTACCGCAACCTCTACTTCCACCCTTATTTCTCACATTATTTCCTTATTCCCGGAGTCTCATTTCTTAGTCCTTAATTCCTAGGCACCACCCTAGGTTCTGGGAATATAAAATGAACATTATTATTTGTGTGATGGCTAATTTTTCGTACCACCTTGGCTAGACTGTGGTGCCTATCTATCTGCTCAGACACCAGCAGGTGTTGCTGGGAAGGTTAATTTTTAGGAATGATTAGCCTCTAAGTCAGGAGACTTTGAGTTGGCAGGTTACACTCCAGGTTGGGTGGGACTCGTTCAACCCCTTGAAGCTCTTATGAGAAAAGAGCGCAGTTTCCCAAAGAGGACGTGATCCTGCCTCCGGGATGCGGTTGGTGCCCTTGTCTGAGGGCCTTCAGGCAGTCCAGTGGCTAAGACTCCACGTTCCACTGCAGGAGCAGGGGGCACAGGCAGCTTCTATCCCCGGTCAGGGAACTAAGGTCCCACATGCCCTGTGGTATCGCCAAAAAAGAAACAAATATGAATTAGAAAAAGCAAAGAAACCTTGGCTGAGCCTCCAGACGTCCCTGTGGACTGCAGACTTGCCAGCTGACAATCCTGTGAGCCGATTCCTTAAACGAAATCTCCAAACACGTGCGTGTCCTGTTGTCTCCCGGTCTCTGCAGAGCTCTAATGCCGTAACAGCTCCTACGTGCATGGAGCTCATAGGCCCCCCAGGAAATAGAGATGCACACAGAACGTAGAGGCACCCGAGTAGCCCTTCTGCCATAAACAGTGAAAGACACATTTGAACAAATGGTTTTCAGAGACTGGACAGCGAAGAGCAGGGCCTATGATTCTGGGGAGGACGAGCAGAAGAAGCGAGCCCGATGACTGTCCTGACTTTCTGCCTAGAGGTGCCCTCCAAACCGGGATGCAGGGGAAGGAAACTCAAGCAGGGGGAAGCGGTCGCCCCGAGCTGAGGAGACAGAGGTCAGAGTTCAGGGCACGAAAGTGAAGTCGCTCGGTCGTGTCTGATGCTTTGCAACCCCATGGGGTGTAGCCCGCCAGGCTCCTCTGTCCGTGGCTTTCCCACAGAGCACCTAACGTATTCAGCACCAGGGGCACGTCATTTCTTAAACACTTCTCTCCTCTGCGTGATGGAATTATTTTCAGTAATAATCATGTAATAATCAGCAAAAACCATTATGTTCTTGATTTAGTCTCTGGTTTTAAAACAAACCATTAATAATGCAAAGAGGAGGATAAACATCATTTTATCAAATTTTAATCAAATTTTGGTAAAACAGTTCAGTGTAAACTAAAATTTCTACTTAACAAACATAAATAGGACGCCTCTCATCGCCTACTTGGTTTCACTACTTTACATCTTAAACACAAATTGAAACTCTTAAGTGGTCACATACAAGGAAAGACTTAACTCACATTATTTATTTTCACAGCCACAGTGCTATCATTGTTTATACCATCCCAGGTCACTTTTTATGATTAGTTTTTACTGAAGCAGAGTGGCTTGACGACGTTGCGTTAGTTTCTACCGTGCAGCAGAGTGCATCGGCTCTGTGTACCTACACCCTCTCTCTATGGGGTTTCCTTCCCGTTTAGGTCCCTGCAGAGCGTCGGGTACAGTCCCTGCTCTGCACAGCACGTTCTCCTTAGTGGCCTGTTTAAGCCTAGCATCAGTAGGGTATATGATCAGGAGGGTCCGTTCCAGCTCCTCCTCGGCGTCCATACAACTGTCCTCTGCAGCTGTGTGTCCACTTCTGCTTCGCAAATGAGATCACCTGTGCCATTTTCTAGATTGCATATAGACAAACCTACCGTTTAAACAGGGGAGTTTCTTATACTATAGGAGATGGAAACAAAAACATTGGGTTGGCCCAAAATTTCATTTGGGTTTTTCATAAGATGTTTATGGAAAAACCCAGAAGGACTTTGTGGCAAACTCCACATATTTGAAGCCAGTTCAAATGATTCTGAGTGGCTACTGCTAGAAACTCAACTGTTTAGGGTCCCTTGGACTGCAAGGAGACCAAACCAGCCAATCCTAAAGGAAATCAATACTGAATATTCACTGGAAGGACTGGAGCTGAAGCTGAGGCTTCAATATTTTGGCCACCTGATGCAAAGAGCTGACTCATTGGAAAAGACCCTGATGCTGGGAAAGACCGAAGGCAGGAGAAGAAGGGGACGACAGAGGATGAGATGGTTGGATGGCATCACCGACTCAATGGACATGGGTTTGAGTAATCTCCGGGACTTGGTGATGGACAGGGAAGCCTGGCCTGCTGCGGTCCATGGAGCTGCAAAGAGTTGGATAAGACTGAGTGAACAACAGCAGCAGCTAGAAAGTACTGCTATGTACTTTCAAAATAAGTGCATGTAGCTGTTTAATAAAAGGAAGCTATAATAATGTACAATTTAAAGTTTACATACATAACATTAAAACTCAAAAACTAATCTCAGCAATTGTTTAGAATGTAGGCCAGCAAAAGTCCCATTCCCCACCCCACCTGTATTTTATCATCTGATTTGTCAGAGTTGTAGGGACATGAGGGCAGATAGGGTTTGAATCATTTCGATAATTATTTAAAATTCTCTTTGGATTTTGTTGTTGTTCAGTCAGTTGCTAGATCATGTCGGACTCTGTCACCCCATGAACTGCAGCATGCCCAGCTTCCTTGTCCTTCACTGTCTCCTGGAGCTTGCTCAAGCTCATGTCCATTATGTCGACGCCACCCAACCATCTTATCGTCTGTCATCCCCTTCTCCTCCCACCTTCAATCTTGCCCAGCATCAGGGACTTTTCCAAGGAGTCAGTTCTTTGCATCAGGCGGCCAAAGTATAGGAGTTTCAGCTTCACCATCAGTCCTTCCAATGAATATTCAGGACTGGTCTCCTTTAGGATGGACTGGTTTGAGCTCCTTGTAGTCCAAGGGACTCTCAGGAGTCTTCTCCAACACCACAGCTCAAAAGCGTCAACTCTTGGGTGCTCAGCCTTCTTTATGGTCCAACTCTCACATCTGTACCTGACCACTGGAAAAACCATAGCTTTGACTAGATGGACCTTTGTCAGCAAAGCGATGTCTCTGCTTTTTAATATACTGTCTAGGTTTGTCATAGCTTTTCTTCCAAGGGCATATCTGCAAACTCCCAGCCCGGTTGGACCACTCCCTCACTCTGGGTCGGGAGTGGCCGAAAGTCTAGAATTTGTGGGGTGGGGTCCCTTGAGGAAGGAGCCCTGCAGAGAAAGAGCTCCAGGATCTGCTTGGGATACCCTGAGACAAGCAGGGATGAGAATGCAAAAATGGACTGTAGACTGCCAGGTTCCTCCGTCCATGAGGTTTTCCAGGCAGGAACACTGCAGTGGGTCGCCATGTCCTTCTCCATGAGATCACAGTAATGGATTCAAAAGAACTAGGGTCTGAGTCCTGATTCTATCCAAACTGTTTCAGCTTCCTGACCTTGGGTGAGTCATCTTTCAATTTTTGTTTTTTTCATGCAGATAGCAGTAGGTGGGTTTTTGACTACAAGAGGGCCAGTGCTCCAATCTTCCCATTGTTCAAGAGTCAACTGTACAAAGCTTATAAATATGCCTTGAAAAATCAAGCCGATTTGCAAGTAAATTTAACACCTGCCAGAAATAAATCTCAATACTCAAAAGAAGGCATCAAAACCCTTGACTGTCGACATCAGAACACTCGTAACTGTGGTAGGCAGAATTTCAAGGAATGGCCTTCAATATTCCATATTCTCTAGTTCCCAGACTCTGTAAATGTTATGAGAGAGCATTCCCATGGTTGTTATATAATCCAGGTGGCCCTAATCTAATCACATGAGCCTGTAAAAGCAGAAAGTTTCTTCAGCTGGAAGCAAAAGAGGAGATCAGCGAGGCTCAAAGAGTTAAGAAGCATGTGACACACCATTGCTGCTTTGAAGACAGGCCTACGTGAGAAGGAATGTAGGCGTCTTCAAGAGCAGGCTGACAGCCAGACAGAAAACAAGGGCCTCTGACCCACAGCCACAAGGAATTGGGTTCTACCAACAACCCACGTGGGCCTGGAAGCCGATTCTTGCCATGAATTTCTAGATAAGAGCTCAGCTCAACCAACACCTTGACTCTAGGCAGAGAACTCAGCAAAAACACATCAGACTTACAACCTGCAGAACTGTGAGATCAAAACAGGCTGCTCTGAGTTGTTAGGGTCCTGATAATCTGCCACATAGCAATAGAAGACTCATGAAGTCCATATAGAATCCAATAAGACATTACTGTACATGCTGAAAAGAAAATATGACCCATAAACAGGAGAAAATTCAGTCAAAAGAAAGAGAACCAGAAACAACAAAGATGACAGAATTGGTAGATGAGGACTTTTAATTATAAGTGTGCTCCAGGACTTAAAAAAGAATAAATAAATACACTGAAGAGAGGAATGGAAAATATAATTACAGAAGAAATTCTTTGTAAAGTTAAAGAAATGGAAATAGAAACTTTCCAAATTGAATCTGAGAAAAAAAAAGGTTGAAAGTGAAATGGAAAGAACATCAGTGACTTGTGGAGCAACACACAGTGGCCTAATTTATATGTAACTGGAGGACCAGGACATCAGGCAAGAAGAAAAACAGTTGAAGGAATGATGGCCAAACATTGTCCAAATTTGGTGAACACTAGAATCCTCCTGATCCAAACTCAGCACACTCTAAGCAGGATAAACAGAGAACACTATTAAAAGGAACATCGTAATCAAATTGCTAAAGACAAACAAAAACCAAGTCTAAAAGCAGCTAGAGAAAAAAGACACATTTAGAGAAAAAAATATATAAAAATTACCATTGACTTGTCATCAGAAATAATGGAAACCAGTTAGAAGGACAACTTTAAAGTGCTGAAATATTCTTCAGAAATGAAAGAATAAAAACATTTTCAGAAAAACAGAAGCTGAGAAAATTCCCAGCTAGACTAGGAATGTCAAGGAGGCTCTTTGACGTGAAGTTGCAGTTGTGTCCGACTCTTTGTGGCCCCGTGGACTGTAGCCCACCAGGCTCCTTTAGGCTTGTCAGAAAAGTACAGCATGGAAACTAGATCTACACAAAGGAAAGAAGAGTCCTGGAAATAAAGGCAAGAAAGGAAGAGAGAGGAAAAAAAGGAGATACAGGAAATATAAAGATGACAGGCTTAAACCCCACCATAGTGACAGTTACATTAAATGTAAAGATGATAAACACTGATTAAAAAGCAGAGATTGTCAGAATGAATAACAAAGTGACTCAACTCTATGCCAGCCTTATTAGGAAATCCACTTTAATCATAGAGACATAGATAAATTGATAGTAGAAGAATTTTAAAAAGATAACAGAAGAGGAATGGCTATATCAATATCACTTCAGAACAAAGAATATTATCAGGGATAAAGAGATATTATATAATAATAGCAGAGTTAATCAATTAATCAGGAAGACATAATCCTAAAAGTATCTATACCTAATAACAGAGCTTAAAAACACATGAAGCAAAAATCTGAGAGAACTCAAAGAAGAAAGAGACAAATCTATTATCACAGCTGACTATTTAATACTCCCCTGGCAGTAAAGGATCGACCACAGAGAGAGCATCAGTGAGAACAATGTAAGTAACGCTAGCAACCAACCTGACCCAAAGGACATTGATTGAGCCCCACTCCCACATCTAAAAGACGCTCATTTGCTCCATTCTCATGGAACATTCACCAAGACAGATGATGAGACACAAAGAAAGTCACAACAAATTTAAAGGAATCGAAAGGAATTAAATTAAAAATCAGTAACCAAAAAAATCTAGAAAATACCCAATTATTTGGCAATTAAGCAACATATTGGTTAATAACCCATGGTCCACAGAATAAAGTACAAGGAGAATTAGAAGCTATTTTGAACTGGATGATAATGAAAACACAAAATTTCTGGAATGCAGTTAGCAGTGCTTATTATGGAAATACAAAAATGTAAATGCTGACATTGAAGATGAAAACGAAAAAAAGACTAGACTCAATGATGGAGACATCTCCCTGAAGAAGTCATAAAAAGGTCAAGTAAACCAAAATGAGGAGAAGGAAATAAGAAACAGAACAGCAAAAATCAATTAACCAGAAAATGGAAGAACAATACAGAAAATAAATGACACTTAAAGATGGTTCTTTAGGAAGATCAATAAAATTAATAAACCTCTAGCCAGACTGATGAGAGGAAACCGCCCCCCACAGATTACCTATATTTGGATTGAAAGTGATATAGATCTTAGTTATTAAAAATATTGTTAAGAGAATGTCATGTATAATTTGTGCTAACAATTTTGAGCTTAGATGAAATGGACACATTTTGTTTACATTTAACATTTCTTCTAAAAAAGAGAACAAGAAAGCAGAAAGCACACTCAAAGCGAATACAGCAAAATGTCCAAATCTGTTAAATTTGGTTGATAGGTACGTGGGCGTTGGTCATGTTTCCTTGATGCTTGAAATGCTTCTTAACTGAAATTCTAAATTAACTGAGGGAAATATTTCTCGGGATCATTCAATCAACAAACATGCAGTGCTCACTTCCTGTGTGGTGGCGCTGCAGCGGGTCCTGGGAACACGGCAGCCAGTCAGAGACAAGGCTCTGCCCAGCACGATGCCACTGGCGGGGGAGATGAGCAAGGAACCAGACAAGAGGCGTGCAGATACGTGAGTGCTGCGAGGGAAACGGGCCTGTGAGGACTGCTGGCAAAGGGAAGGGGCTGAAGGGAAGCAGCCACACGTGAGAGCCCGGGCAAGTGAATCCAGCAAGAGAACACTGCAAACGTGGGCGCCCCAAAGCTAGGACGAGCCGGAAAGACCAGAAAACACGGTGGCGTGAGAGGAGATGGAGAGCTTAGAGTTTTAAGCACAACAGCACGTCGTTGGAGGTTTTAAGCAGAAGAGCTCGTTTTAAGGCACGTGGGTCAGCAAGTAGCAAATGGATCATCGGAAGGGGTGGCTGGAAGCTGCAAGCCCTTGCAGACTTCAGGGGAGAGGAGGCGGGTAGCGGCAGGCTGGTACGGTGCCGATGCAGCGGGCTGGCGGCGTTTGAGATTTGCCCCCTGTGACATGAGCTGATTGCTCAAAGCCTCGAGCTTGTCTTCTTTCCCCTACAAATACGCATCACGTAGAAACAGCCGCCCACTCCCCACTCTTGGTCGTTGCTGTTACTAGGATGCCGGCCACACGCAGCAGCCTTGGGTAGGCTCTCCGCCACCATCAGCCTCAGGGGGTGGTCCGAGTAATCCTGAAGCCACCGCGTGACACGGGTGACAGCCTCCCTTCTCGCTGGCACTGCGTTCAGGGCCAGACACAGCCAAACGCAGGCCAGACCAGCGGGGCCACTTCCAGTACCTAGTACCTTATCAGCTGCGATGCGGTCAGGACATCGGAAAAGGCAGCAGCCATTTCAAAAGAGAGAATTTTACGTAATAGATAGGTGTTAGGGGACTAAAACAGCAACAGGGAAACACTGCAGTTATGTTTTAAAAAGAAGAGGGTCGGAACCATCACCATAGGAAGCCTCTACCATCGTCAGGGCTGGAGCCACAGAGGGGACAGCCTGAGGTTATGAGGACCCAAAGGCTGGTGGCGGGCCCGGGAGCCTGGAGCCCAGCCTCGAGGGGGCTGCAGCTGGGTTCCTGAGGGGTCCACGGTGAGACACAACGGGGAACTGGAACCAGTCGCAGGCGCTGGGACGCGGCGATCCTCCAGGGACCCCAGGACCTGGGAGGAGGCAGGCAGGAGGAAGTCAGGGAGTCACCCTTCCCCAGCGCCCTGCACGCACCAGGAGGGGCGCCCAGCGGGGCTGCTAAAGCAGAAAGGCAGCTTTCCAGTTCTCGCCCCGACTCGCCGCCCGGAGTAGAGAAGGGTGGGTTTCGGGCTGAAAGACAGGAGCTTCACAGCCAACACACGTTGCTGCACCCCACAGTCCTGTTTCGTCAAACAGTTCTATTCATTCTTGGCGTGTGCCTTCATGGAAACGGTTTCATTATCAGCAGAGTCACTTTTAGAGATATTACGTCTATTTTCCAGGGCATCTCATTTTCACATCTGAAAAGTTGTCTGGAATACAGGGCTCTGTAAATGCCATGCTTGGTACTGGCACTAGACATTTTTACCTGAAGCCACTTAGTGTCTGAGCCAGTTCCTAAGCAGGCTGATCAGAAGGCCAGGGTCCCCAACAGGAGAGAGGGGTCTGGAAGTTTCAAGGAGGAGGAAAGGACAAAAGTCTTTTTTTTCCCCTCTATGTTCCTTAATCTTAGTCACAGAAAACATTTTTTTTCTTTAAGCCCGGGACTGATAATTACACAACAAAGTCAGTTTAAACTCTGCACTAAGGACTATATAACAATGTATCCTGCTTGAGGACAGTTTCTCCTTGAAAACCTTCTGACTAATCCTGCTATCTTAGAATGTATATTATGGGAGTGGGTCTGGTAAAATCTTTCTATGGTTAGTTCTAATCCTGTCATCTTAAAATGTAAATTGTGGGAGTGGGTCTAGTAAGATCTTTACAACCTTGAGACATTCTTTTGATTTACTGTAATAACCAGTTAAAAAAGTATAAATTCCCTTGCTTAGACTAGCGAGGGGGGCACTCTCTGCCCCTTTCTGATGTCTGTGTCAGAAGTCTTCTCTGTCCCTTTTTCACTTAATAAAACTCTGCTACACAAAAGCTCTTGACCAAGCCTGGTCCCTGGTCCCGAAGCCAAATCTTTAGAGATCATGAATCCAGTATCGTTCACCATAAGCTATCATATCTATTTGCATAACATTATAAAATGTATGTTTTGGGTTTTTCATTGACTCTAAGAGATAGATATATATATATCTATCTCTTAGAGTCAAATATATATTTATGACCACTAATAAATGAGATGTATATTTATGATCACTAATAAGGAAATAAAGAGCCTCTTGATGAGGGTGAAAGAGGAGAGTGAAAAAGCTGGCTTGAAACTCAACATTCAAAAAACTAGTTTCACGGTATCTGGTTCCATTACTTCATGACAAGTGAGTGAAGTCTCTCAGTCGTGTCCGACTCTTTGAGATCCCGTGGACTATTCAGTCCATGGAATTCTCCAGGCCAGAACACTGGAGTGGGTAGCCTTTCCCTTCTGCAGGGGATCTTCCCAACCCAGAGACTGAACCCAGGTCTCCCGCATTGCAGGCGGATTCTTTACCAGCTGAGTCAGCAGGAAAGCCCAAGAATACTGGAGTGGGTAGCCAATCCCTTCTCCAGCGGATCTTCCTGACCCAGAGACTGAACCCAGGTCCCCCGCGTTGCCGGCGGATTCTTTACCAGCTGAGCCATCCGGGGGCCCATGCCATGGCATGCCTTCATGACGGACGGGAAACCAGTCGGAACGGTGAAAGAGGTTCTTTTCTTGGGCTCCAAAGTCACGGCAGGCAGTGACTGTTTTGAAAGACACTTGCTCCTTGGAGAGAAAGCTATGACAAACCTAGACAGCATATTTAAAACCAGAGACATCACTTTGCTGACAAAGGTCTATATAGTCAAAGCTGTGGTTTTTCCAGTGGTCATTTCTGGATGTGAGAGCTGGACTATAAAGAAAGCTGAGTGCTGAAGAATTGATGCTTTTGAACTGTGGTGTTGGAGAAGACTCTTGAGAGACCCTTGGACTGTAAGGAGATCCAACCAGTCCATCCTAAAGGAAATCAGTCCTGAATATTCATTGGAAGGACAGATGCTGAGGCTGAAACTCCAATACTTTGGCCACTTGGTGTGACGAGACGACTCATTGGAAAAGATCCTGATGCTGGGAAAGACTGAAGGCGGGAGAAGGGGACGGCAGAGGATGAGATGGCTGGATGGCATCACCAGCTCAGTGGAGGAGAGAGGAGCCTGGTGTGCAGTAGTCCCTGAGGTCACAAAGAGTTGGACATGACTTCATGACTGACCACTACCAACAACAATACGTAGCCACTTACTGAATTGCTTTAAAAATGATCTTTAAAGGCTTGTTTGCAATGACAGCCAATATTTGCAATTATGAGTGAATAACACCAGGCAAGAGACTGGATCCATTGAAATTTCCTTTCTCCTTTATTCACCAATTTCATTAGGTGACCTCTGTAAGCAGCAAAATCTCCCACTGACTGAGGCTACTTCAGGCCCAGCACTCTTTTCTGGTTCAAAGTAAAGTAAGTGAGAACATGTCTGACAGCTTGAGAAACTCTGGAAGAGAACTAACTCTTTTCATAGGATATGTTTTCATGGAGTCTCACTTTCCTATTTAGTCCCCTAAGGCAGTACTGCTTAAATTCTCTTTGGTAAAGGACCACCTTCAAAAGATTTTCCAGTGTGTTGCAAACTGATACTTCATAAAACTTAATAAAAATGAATCACTAGAAACTGAAATAAAAAGAGACGCAAGATAAAAAGTGCAATTTTGCATTCCTAGTTCAACCAACAGGAAATTATATTGCAATAAACAGTACCAGATAAACAAAAGGAAAAAGGACTGGGAAAATTGTATGCTGTTTGTTCACTGAAAGTTTGCATGTAGGCAACTAATACCTAGGATCACTATTACACTTGTAACTTTTTTCATTTTGAGGGAAAAAATGAATCCCTGTATTAAATGTCTATATATGGGGTCGCATAGAGTCAGACACGACTGAAGCGACTTAGCAGCAGCAGCAGGTACACTGTGAGCAAACAGAGAGTACAGAAATACTGTGGCACAGCTGGTGAAGAACGCTGCCAGTGCAGGAGATGCCAGAGAGACCCGATCCCTGGGTCCGAAGAGCCCTGGAGGAGGGCACGGCAGCCTACTCCAGTGTTCTTGCCTGGAGAACCCCGTGGACGAAGGAGCCTGGTGACCCACAGTCCATGGAGTCGCAAAGAGTTGGGCGACTGAGTGCACACAGAATAAAAGTTTTAATATGGCAAATGGACTTGCTTCTTGCCTGACAATTTTTCTAAGCTGGGTGCGTCTTGGCACGTTTGCCAGCAAGGCTACTTATAGGGGATCAAGTACATCTAAGCTATTTCTAAGTCTTATTTTCATAATAATAATATGATGGTGATAATAAGAACAGGAAAGAAACTAGTCTCACAGAATAAAACAGAAGAGGCTTTCGAGCAATTTCAGCAAGCTCGGTTTGTTCATTTTACAGTTTCATCCAAAATGGAGAAAGTGCGACTACATTTTCAGAGTTCTTTAAATCCTTCAACAGAAGCCAGTTCTAGCCAGTGTATCTTGTAAGTTATGGTTAAATTTAAGTTATCTTTTGATGAAAGAAATGGATTCTGGATCCATGAATTTTCTGGGCATAGATCTTCTTTTGATGGAAAATAAAATTCAAAATGCCTTCTCAAACCTTAAGGTGTCTTGTGATAGCCTTTCACAGCTGTGCAGTGCCGAGATCACCTGCGTCACTGATCGTTGCTAAGTTATGGAACTTGTGCCGTGATGATCTGTAGAAACTCTGCTCTCCCAAGCTGCTAGCGTCCATCTTTTGCCCTTTGATCTTATCAGCCACTGATAAACATGTTTCTTCTTTGCATGGAAGTACTAAGGTCGTTAAAAATCACCGAAGGTATTAGATACATAAGCAGTCCTGCTTGTCCAGTTCATATCTTCAACAAGCCAGGGCCAAACTGTCTTCTGATTTTACAGAAATGTACAGAGTTCTTCTGTAAATCGAACATTCTCAAACAATTGTCCTCTTGATCATCCTGATACCTCAGCACATAGCAACAGCTGTTCATGGCCTGCTTCCACAGCATCAAGTAACAGAATAATTCGGAATGTAACACAGCAGGCTTTACCTAATCGGGATCTTTAGGACAGCACTAAGCCCACGGGTTAGTTCCACCAACATTTCTTTTCACGGCAGGACTTTCTCATGAGAGAGGTGATCTCTTGATTTATATCCTGGTGCAGCCTCTAAATCAGGGTGACGTCTTCAGGATGCTTTCTGCACCATCGGAACCTGCTCCCACACAAAATGTAAACTCCAGTCAACGTCTGTTGACGATCTTATCCTTCATCTATACAGTTCAGACTGCGTTGTTTGTCAGCGACAAAGCTGAAGAAAGAAATCCTTCCCTCATATCACCATCATGTTCAAACTGCATGTAAACAGGAATGTGAGTGGAACGATCGGGCTACCATGAAGACGCACACTGCTGACGTTAATTGCTCTGTGAGCCAGCCCTCTGCACCACGAGCTGGTTCCAGAACAGGCTGAGCCGTGGGGGCTCTGGAAGCAGGACTTGAGCTACGCTCTGTGTTCGGGACTCGCCCAACGTTCCTAGCAAATACCTTTGAAACCATCTTTCACCAATGTCTCACCAACTGTATATGGATTTTAGTCTTGGCGAGCTGAAACGCTACTTACTAAGAAGCCTGTAAAGCCCTCATGTATTTATATGTGAAACCCTGAACATCTGCTTCAATCAGCTTTCGAATCCAATGTCCTTTTGTTCAAACCTTCTCATGGTTTTGAACTGCACTTTTTTGGGCACCATTAAGGAAACATTTCTGTGTCTCTGTGGATCCGACCGCCCTGCACACTGTGACGGCTCCGCAGCCTCACAGCCGGCAATGGCTCTGCAAATCACCAAGCATCATGCTGTCGGGAGGTCAGCCTCCGTGACAGCCACAAACGGGACGCGGAGTGTGAGGGATCGCAGTTCTGGAGAAAACAAACATGAACTCTTGCCTTTGTTTCTTCAAAATCACTTCCACCTGCACCTTTGGGTTTATGCTCTTGGCACATTCAGAAACGACGAGGATTTTCTCACCAGAAACCAGACAGACAAACCAAAGAAACTCCAGGGAGGCTTGTTTTACCTTCTGGAAACTGAGGGGGAAAATGACCCGCACACATTTTATTTCCTCAATTAACTAACAATGTGAAATAATAAAAATGAAATTTTTGAGTAAATATGAAAACTTGTAAGGTATAAAAAGAAAGGCTTACATTTCCACAGATTTTTAGATACTTTGAGAGTACAGCTGATAAACCAATCAGAAATAATCACACACTGTAACATGGTCCTACCGCTCAGGGTTATTTGCTACATAACTTGCACCGCCTATGACTCACTATTTGAGCTTGCCGGAACGGAGGTGGTCTACACCCTGTTCAGTGAGACGGGTCTGCCATTGCGAATGCGGCATCATGACAATGTTAAACCACTCCAAAAGCTTCTGACTTCCCAGGTGGCGCTAGTGGCAAAGAACCCGCCTGCCAGTGCAGGAGATGCCAGAGACACAGGTTCAACCCCTGGGTGGGGAAGAACCCCTGGAGGAGGCAATGGCAGCCCACTCCACATTCTTGCCTGGAGAGTGAACCCCATGGACAGAGGAGCCTGGAGGGCTGCAGTCCGTGGGGAGGCAAACGTGCAGAGGTGGGCAGAGGAGGGAGTCAGGTAGGACAGGCTCCGGGCAGTGGCTCTGATGTGCGTCCCGGGGTCAGAGTCGTGTTCAGGGCTCCACAGGGAGCATGGGGAGGAGAGAGCGGTACCTCTATTCAGAGGGCACCCCCTGTGGGAGCACTGAGCAGACAAGCACGGGGGCGGGGCACCCCTGGTGGTCCAGCCCGCCCTCCACTGCAGTGGACGCAGGTAACTAAGATCCCACACTGCCACAGGGCAACTAAGCCCGACCCAGAACAAGAGCCAGCAAGGTCATATCAGAAACTAATAATAAAAAGATTACGGTGAATCATTTAAATAAACACATAGATAAGCCCGGGATGAACGAATGAAAGACACGGCAGCCCTGGGTACTCATGGATCTATTGTCCTGGCACTGAAATCTGGGGGCACTTTAGTTTTATGAGCTGCCCAGTGATGACCTGTAGGGAAGCTTACTCCTTCAAACAAGTAACAGTTCCTTTGAGGAACAGAGCTCTTAAACGTTTGTGCACCATGCACCCTTGTGGCAGTTTGATAAAGATTCTAATTTCAAATGCATAAAAGGAAGCCAATTATACTGAAATAGATATGAGTATTAAAAAAACAAATTAGCAAGAAGGTATTATAAGTGCTTCTTCATTAACACACTAAAGAACAGGACCTAGTGGCAAGACCAATACCCAGTGGTGGGAAGAGGATGGGAGGAGTCAAGGCAAGGAGCAGTCACTGTGATTCCCAAGCAGCGAAGAGGGTGAGCGAGCTCAAGACGGCCACAACACCGAAACTGTGATCCCAAAATAGCTGTGAGCCCCTGAGGGCAGGAGAAGTGGGTGACGGGATGAGATGGTTGGATGGCGTCACTGACTCAATGGACACGAGTTTGAGCAAGCTCTGGGGGATAGTGAAAGAAGCTGCCTGGCGAGCTGCAGTCCGTGGGGTCACAAAGAGTCGGGCATGACTGGGTGGCTGAACAACGACCCCCTGTTGGCGGCAAAGTCCGGGACCCTGCTGAGATGACGCTGCTTGGTCGGCCACGTTGCTAATTTAGGAAGATGCTAAACATCCATCAGGGATCCACGTTCACAGAACCCAGGTGAAAAGCCCTTGAACTGAAAGGTTTCATTCACTTGTGCCCTCACCACCACATTCAGGCCAAGTTCTAGTTTTCAAATGCATCTCTTTTTTTTTTTTTTTAATAAGAAAAATCATATAATACACCAAAGAGTGGGCTTCCCAAGTGGCTCAGTGGTTAAGAATCTGCTTGCTGTTTCAAAGACTCAGGAGATGGGGATTCGATCCCTGGGTCAGGAAGACCCCCTGGAGAAGGAAATGGCAACCCGCTCCAGTATTCTTGCCTGGAGAATCCCATGGGCACAGGAGCCTGTTGAGCTACAGTCCATGGGGTCACACAGAGTCGGACACGACTTTGATGCATACACAGGTCGAGAAGAGACGAGAGCAGGCTCCTGGGTAAAGGCGGAGGTGTGGGGCCGAGCTGGTGCGGACACAACTGACGTGGAGAAAAGGAAAGGAGCCCAGACGCCCCCGAGGGTTTGGGCATGAGCGCCAGAAGGATGGAGTTCCGCGAGGGTGGAGTTCTGGAATTCAGATGGAAAATGAAGCAGGTGTCGGGGAGGAGATCAGGCGTCTGGTTCTGAAAGTGGGGCTCTCTATCTCACGTCCTTGCAGAGAGCTGGACACAGAAAACCTAAAGCAATTTAAATGTCGCAATAGGGACTGATCAAGGTAACTATTATATATGGATAAGCTGTTGAAAGAACGGCAGTTATAAAGAATGAGATCTAATCATACTGTTACGAAAGTCTGTAACACATGCAGAGTGCTCTGCAGCATTTTAATGATATTTTACATATACACAGTCTATGTTTGTCAGTCTGTGCACACACACATCACTTTACATGCTCAGAAAAAAATCTGCATGAACACACACCAAACAGCTAGTAACATTTACCTGGGCAATGAGACTGGCAGAGGAGAGGATGAAAGAAACATTTCACTTTATCTATTTCTATATTGTTAGAACTTTCAAGTGAAGAACATGTGTTATACACATAATATAAAATGTTTTAAATGATGCTTGGTTCACATGTAAGCAAACACTCTCAAAGCTAGGCACATTTCCTGGTTGTTTCTTTGTTTTTTCATTTTATTGAAGCACAATTGATTGATAATATTGTGTGAATTTCTTCTGTATAGCCAAGTGACTCAGATATACATGTGTATTCTATTTCACATTCTTTTCCATTGCGGCTTGTCACAGGATACCGAATACAGTTCCCTGTGCCATATAATAGGACCTTGTTGCTTATCCATCCTATATATAACACTTTGCCTCTGCTAATTTTGGAATTCTGCTAATTTCAGACTCGCAACCCTTCCTCCCCGACACCCCACCTCCACCCTTTGCAACCGCAAGTCTGTTCTCTGTATCTGTCGGTCTGTTTTTGCTTCATACCTATGCTGATTTGTATCAAAGTTTAGATTCCACACATAAATGGTCTCATACGGTATTTGCCCTTCTCTTTCTGACTTACTTTGCTTAACAAGGTCATCTCTAGGTGTGTTCATGTTGCTACAAATGGCATTACTTTATTCTCTTTGGTGGCTGATAATATTCCATTGTGTAAACACACACACACACACAGTATATATATACACCACTTCTTCTTTATCCATTCACGTGTTGATGGACATTAGTTATTCTTTGAAATGAGGCAGAAACTTTGTGACTGCAGCTCTTGGCGGGAGCAGCAAGTAGTCTGAGATACAGAGTGGATGGAGGTGGGAAGTAAAGCGTGTGGAAAGGGGAAGAGTGGAAAGACAGGAGACAGGCACACGTCAGAGATCTGACACTGAAGCTGGGACAACACTCAATCTCTGGACAGGTTTACATTTGGCGAGCACGTGTTTTTCAGTTTTTTAAATATGGAAGCCTTTAGGCAACTTGGGAACTCTCCAGTTCACCACAAGCCTCACCACTCCCTATGACCCTGCACCCAGCGTGAGCCATACATTTCCGTTACTGCAGGCAATGACTTTCTCACCCCTGTGCTGACACGCACTGGGCTCTTACTCTGAGCTGGGCACTGCATTCAACTCTGCCTTCTACTCTACTGGGCACATCAGTCAGTTCAATTCAGTAGCTCAGTTGTGTCGAGCTCTTTGTGACCCCATGAATCATAGCACACCAGGCTTCCCTGTCCATTACCAGCTCCCAGAGTCCACCCAAACTCATGTCCACTGAGTTGGTGATGCCATTCGATCATCTCATCCTCTGTTGTCCCCTTCTCCTCCTGCCCCCAATCCCTCCCAGCATCAGAGTCTTTTCCAATGAGTCAAATCTTCACATGAGGTGGCCAAAGTATTGGAGTTTCAGCTTCAGCATCATCCTTCCAATGAACACCCAGGACTGATCTCCTTTAGAATGGACTGGTTGGATCTCCTTGCAGTCCAAGGGATTCTTAAGAGTCTTCTCCAACACCACAGTTCAAAAGCATCAATTCTTTGGTGCTCAGCTTTCTTCACAGTCCAACTCTCACATCCATACATGACCACAGGAAAAACCATAGCCTTGACTAGACGGACCTTTGTTGGCAAAGTAATGTCTCTGCCTTTCATATGCTATCTAGGTGGGTCATAACTTTCCTGCCAAAGAGTAAGCATCTTTTCATTTCATGGCTGCAATCACCATCTGCTGTGATTTTGGACCCCAAAACAATAAAGTCTGACACTGTTCCCACTGTTTCCTCATCTATTTCCCATGAAGTGATGGGACCAGATGCCATGATCTTCGTCTTCTGAATGTTGAGCTTGAAGCCAACTTTTTCACTCTCCTCTTTTACTTTCATCACTGGGCACAGAGGTCACATCAAAAGATTGAAAGTGTTAACAGTGTTTTCTACAAAATCTGCATTTGCCTCATCTGTCTCTCTTTTAGCCATATTCATTTTTGGACACGTCAATAAAAGTTAAAGTGGCCATAAGCTCACTGTTTTAGTTCACACTTGTGCTGTAAAGGAGATCAGCCCTGGGATTTCTTTGGAGGGAATGATGCTAAAGCTGAAACTCCAGTACTTTGGCCACCTCATGTGAAGAATTGACTCATTGGAAAAGACTGTGATGCTGGGAGGGATTGGGGGCAGGAGGAGAAGGGGACGACAGAGGATGAGATGGCTGGATGGCATCATGAACTCGATGGACGTGAGTCTGGGTGAACTCCAGGAGTTGGTGATGGACAGGGAGGCCTGGCGTGCTGCAATTCATGGGGTCGCAAAGAGTTGGACACAACTGAGCGACTGAACTGAACTGAACTGTGCTGTAAAACATGAACTGTGCACATCAGGAGGCCATGAGCCCTGACTTCTGATTTAACTTTGACAAATCCTTCTTTTCCTGGACTGGTAAGGGTTTCCCTCTGCTTAAGTAGAGAGTCGCACAAAGACAATATAACCCAAATCACCTTCAAAATGACGGCACCAAGGACAGACAGAGTCGTAACACAGAAGACGACGCCAAGCGGGTCCTGCTAGCAAGCTCATTCTGCAGGCGGGGAAAAGAAACCCTGGCAGGTAAAGGCCAAATATGGTAAAAAGTAAACTCAGCATCTCTTTTACCAAGCATCTTTCCATCATCTTTCCATACATTAAATAATATCCATTCTAAGATGACTTTAAGAGGCTGTTAACATAATTATTTGGGGCCGAATGATGAATGAATAAACAAATGCTAAACATGTGGCATCTCTTTATCCCAATGAAAAGAGAGCCCTAAATAGTCCTTGTGGAATTCTTTTTTTCAAAGTGGGTGATTTCAAGATCTAATTATGACCCTGAGGCTGATGTCTGGCCCTCAAGTTTTGACTTTGGAACATGGAGCTAAGAGAAACTTTACAATGAGTCCTGGAAGAGAAAAGATCATAAAGTTTAATCACATGTCTCCAGGGGGAAAAAGAACAATTTTTTAAATGTTCTATTCCTAACAATCATGGAACATACATCACCTTTTAAGATCTGTTTCTCAGAAGAGCAGAAATCATTTAGTCTAGGAAAACAGTGCGGCTTAATTATTTTATTTTTTTCTCTTCTAGATTCTCTGCCAAGAACTACAGAGCAATATGAAAAGACAGCGCGGGCGACAGCTGCTAAGTAATCTCTCTGCTGTATTTCTAATAAGATAGCGACGTCATTTCCGTTGCTGACATCTAGCTGTATTGGGTCTGAAATAAGCTATTGCGGCTTTTTCCCCTCAGTGGACTCCAGTTGCAGTAAGTAATAAATACATCATTTATAATTGGAAATGTGTATCCCTCCCCAAAAAGTTTGCTCCTTCTTGCTTACGCCCTTGAGCACCCGGCTTGAATGTGAAGCCACTGCTTGATTTGCACGCATGCGTCTGTGCTCAGTGGCTTCCGTTGTGTCTGACTCCGCAAGCTCATGGACTGCAGTCCGCCAGGCTCCTCTGTCCATGGGTTTCTCTAGGCAAGAATGCTGGAGTGGGTTGCCATGCCCTCCTCCAGGGGATCCTCCCAACCCAGGGACCAACTGAAAATCTTGGCGTGAAAAAATATGATTAGCAAGTTCAATACAGCTTAAGAGAAATTAAATAAACTGAAAGACAAAACTAAGAAAATCTTCCGGGATGCAGTAGAGAGAGATTAAATTAAAAAAAAAAAAAAAGGTAGGGGGAAAAACAAACAAAAATTAAGGAGACAGATATAAGGAGAAAAAGTTAAGGAAAAAATGTAAGACATTAAAAGAAGTTTCAAAAGGAGGGGAAAAGCAGAGGAGAAAAAATGTAATGCTGAAAATATCCAATTAAGGGAGCAAAACAAAGTGAGCAATTTACACAAATAGGGAAAAGCATTCAAAGAAGGGCAGCACCTATTTACAAGCGAAAAAACTGAGCACATTTGGAATATAAAGGATTTTCTCCTTCCATCAAAGAAAGTGAAAGTGAAGCTGCTCAGTGGTGCCCGACTCTTTGCCACCCCATGGACTATACAGCCTGTGGAGTTCTCCAGGCCAGAACTCTAGGGTGGGTAGCCATTCCCTTCTCCAGGGGATCTTCCCAACCCAGGGATTGAACCCAGGTCTCCTGCATTTATGGGCGGATTCTTTACCAGCTGAGCCACAAGGGAAGCCCAGAAACCTTTCCATAAAAGCTAGAAACACAGATGCTCACTCCGACCCCGACCAGGCAAGCTTGTATCAGAGGTCCTGACTCATGGAAAAGAGCTTTTTGAATGTGAGATTTTAGAGAGTGTACCTCCTGGTGATGGTCCAGGTATCACTAGGACTAACAAAGGCCCTCTACGTGAGCCGTTGGTAAAGTAATGGAGATGAAGGTTGCCGGGGCTGAGAGAGTAAAGACACTGGAATCTGGAGTCCTGAGCGGCACCCAGGATGATGTCATGGCTCTGGGTTTGGGAAGAGGCTCTACGTGAGCCCCAGTGGAGGCTCTACGTCCCCTGGGGCTGGACGGACGACAGTGTCATGGACACGGAGAGCAAATCCATGCGACTGGAGGACGAACAAAAAGGGAGGGGCTGCCACAGGGCGGGAACTGTCGGGCTCCAGACAGCACTGCCCTCCTAGAGTAGTATTCCTGGGGCTTCCGGGGTGGTTCAGTGGTCAGGACTCCATGCTTCCACTGCAGGGGGCATGAGTTCAATTCCTGGTCTGGGATCTAAGATCTGCATGCTGAGTTGGGCAGCCAAAAAAAAAAAAAAAGCAGGAGCGCTCCTTCCCCATGCTTCCCTGGTGGCTCAGACGGTAAAGCATCTACCCACAACGCAGGAGACCCTGGTTCGATCCGTGGGGTGGGAAGATTCCCCTGGAGGAGGAAATGGCAACCTGCTCCAGTACTCTTGCCTGGAGACTTCCATGGGCAGAGGAGCCTGGTGGGCTACAGTCCATGGGGTCACAAAGGGTCAGACACGACTGAGTGACTAACACTTTCACTTTCTTTTCCTTCAAAAGAGGAACTGAACAAAGTGCCTGGGGAAGGACCGAACGTCAGTGAGAGCGGGAAGGCCGGCGCGACCCTGCAGCCCGCGGGCAAGGTGCAGGAGAGCTCGTGTAGAATGGAGAAAGGGCTCCAGGGGCGGCACTGGGAATGTTGCGTGAGGGAAGAGTGGAGGCCGAGTCAGAACAATTCAAGACCCAAGAATCAATAGAATCAGCTTGAGGCAACCAGAGAGAGCAGAAGGGCTTCTGTCTGTAACGGAGGTGAGGTGGCTGGGAGTGCGACGGAACTGGGTGTCGTGGAAGACTAAGCTCTCTCTGTTAGTCTGCCCCAGCCTGGATACTGACAGGAGAACCCATTTCTACGTCTTAAGAAACGGTTCAGATGGCCTCTTGCAGTTACAATGGGAAGAAATTTAAAAAAAAACAAAACTCTAAGGACTTCCCTGGTGGTCCAATGGCTAAGACCCCGAGCTCCCAGTGCACAGGCCTGGGTTTCAGCCCTGGTCAGGGAACTAGACCCCGTGTGCTGCAGGGAAGATCGAAGACCTTGAGCGCCAGAGCAAAGACCGGAGCAGGGTAAGTGAGTAAATAAATACTTTTTAAGAGTGATGACTGATCTTTTTTTTTAAAGCAATGAATGCTCAAAAACAAAACCTCTGACCTCCAGATCAGAGCCACGCAGCCTAACTGCACACTTCACATCTGCAGTGTAGTCCTAACTCTTACATACTCAACACAGGGACATTCTCATTTACCAGTACTGGAAATCTAGAGAAATTAGGATATGCCATTAAGGAACACTCAGGGTTGCTTTCCTTTAGGACTGACTGATTCGATCTCCTTGGATTCTCAGGAGTCTTCTCCACACAGGAAATCAACCCTGAATATTCACTGGAAGGACTGATGCTGAATACACTGGCCACCTGATGGGAAGAGCTGACTCATTGGAAAAGACCCCAATGCTGGGAGAGACTGAAGGCAGGAGGAGAAGGGGGCGACAGAGGGAGAGATGGTTGGATGGCATCACCGACTCAGTGGACATGAGTCTGAGCAAGCTCCGGGAGATGGTGAAGGACAGGGAAGCCTGGCGTGCTGCAGTCCATGGGGTCGCAAAGAGTCAGACATGACTTATCAACTGAACAACAATGACATTAAAGAAAGTATCAGGAACAAACACCAAGGTCTTGAATATAATAAATACTTAGCACAGGGCTGTAGACTTCGACTGATGCTGAGGCTGAAGCTCCAATCCTCTGGCCCCTGATGCGAAGAGCTGACTCATTGGAAAAGACCCTGATGCTGGGGAAGACTGAAGGCGGGAGGAGAGGGGGATGACAGAGGGTGAGATGGCTGGATGCCATCACCGACTTCATGGACATGAGTCTGAGTAAACTCCGGGAGTTGGTGATGGGCAGGGAGGCCTGGCGTGCTGCAGTCTATGGGGTTGCAAACAGGCACGACTGAGCGACTGAACTGAACTCAACTGTAGACTTGGAATATATTAATAGAAGTATTTAATGGCTTAATATTATGTTGAGGCTACTTGAAATATTCTATTTTACAATTTCAACAAAGAAACTGTCTCGTACTTTGCATAATTAACTTCAGAGAAAGAGGTTTTGGAGACCAGTGTCTGTTGATCACTTAGCTTAGCTGGCCCCACAAATCAACTCTCTCCATTACATCTGTCTTATCATTTCCCCTGATGCAGAACACGGCACGTGCAAGTCTTAGGGCACATCCCTTTCAATAAGGAACAAGCTTCAAAACAAGCAAGGGTTGGCATCTGCTAGCCTATGAATCTGGACTGTTAATGATATAAGACAAACACCACATATTCAAGAAAATGGTGCCCATTCATCCACTTTCTTCAAAATGGAAAAGCAGTATGTTTAATTTGTGGTTCTCTGCATTTTAAATAGGCAACTCAATGAAGCAATAAATGTGTTCATAATGAATAGATTTCTCTACATAGGGGACTCTTGATGGCAGGAACATAGCTGAAGATTTAACCTAGTGAACATCAAAGTAAACAACAGAACACACAGGAATAATCTGAATTAGCCAGAAAATGAGGCTTTGTTTTGTTTTGTTTTTTAAAAAAACAATCACTATTGTTAAGGGTAATTTTTAGGTTGTGATATAAATGCATCATTGTGTAAAAAGAAAAGATGGCTGTGATTAAATTACCAGTATCTAAAATAAGATCTAGTTCTCTGTGTTCCCTGCCTGGCTCCCCAGCAACTGCTGTGCTTGGCCACTCTGGGGAGCCCCTCAAGCCTTCCAGACTCCCCTCTCCTCTTCCTTACGCTGCTCTGGGCTTTTTTTTCTTGTTTGATCCAACTCCCACTACTCTCCTCCTCCTAAACCTTTCCAGTGGGAGCCATGGAACTTCTCTTCTAATTAAACCATCCTGTATCCTAACTTCCACGACAGAGGATGAGGTGGCTGGATGCCATCACCGACTCGATGGACATGAGTTTGGGTAAACTCCGGGAGTTGGTGGTGGACAGGGAGGCCTGGCGTGCTGCAGTCCATGCAGTCACGAGGAGTTGGATGACTGAGCAACTGAGCGACTGAACTGAATACCCTAACTCTGGTGGAGCCCTACGCCAAGGTCAGAGGTGTGAGGCCTCGTATCAAGGCCACGGACATGGAGCCCCACGCCAAGGTCCTCTCCAGATCCAACTGAGCCCCATAGCAACTGTTGCCCTGAGCCAAGAGGATGAGGTGGCTGGATGCCATCACCGACTCGATGGACATGAGTTTGGGTAAACTCCGGGAGTTGGTGGTGGACAGGGAGGCCTGGCGTGCTGCAGTCCATGCAGTCACGAGGAGTTGGACGACTGAGCAACTGGCGACTGAACTGAATACCCTAACTCTGGTGGAGCCCTACGCCAAGGTCAGAGGTGTGAGGCCTCGTATCAAGGCCACAGACATGGAGCCCCACGCCAAGGTCCTCTCCAGATCCAACTGAGCCCCATAGCAACTGTTGCCCTGAGCCCCCCGATCCAAACCGGCCAGCTGCCTGACCCCAGCCAATCGCCTGGTGCCACCCTTCCAGCAGGAATCTTCTTTGTCTTGAGGCTACAAAGGTTGGCTATGCACCGTGAGAAGGGGGCGCCGTGCTGAGTTGGCCGGCGGTTCCAACGGCCAACTCTCCTGGTCTGTCGGGGGTCAGCCCGCTATGCTTGCAGCGCCCACGTTACCTCTACTCTTTGTTCTGAATAAACTCACCCCTGTCTGACACACTCTTGTGTCTGGAGATTCCTTTCCAACCCTCATCCAAACCGTGACGACTTCTCCAGCTAACGCTCACTCCACCCTGTGCCATAACCGAAGCTCGGTTCTCCGGTGGCGACAGAGCTCCCCTCCAGCAGTCCCCCGAACGGGTGTCCCTCCTCCGTCTTCTGGAACCTCACCGCTGATGTAACAGCCCCCATTCTCTCTCCCAGCCACCCCCTACCCCTCTCCCTGTCTCTCCCTCTGCTCTCCTTGCTCTTCTGGCTCCTGGAGCCTAACCATCCCCTGATGCTCATCTGGACACGGCAAGGACTCAACACTTACTTCCTTGCTGCTTAGTCTAGACATTGCCTGGAGGATCCCGGGGACGGGGGAGCCTGCTGGGCTGCCACCTATGGGGCTGCGCAGAGTCGGACATGACTGAAGCGACTTAGCAGCAGCAGTCTAGACAGCACTCTTAATCACGCCTCTGACTATTTATGTTTACTTAGATTTCTGGCTGCTTCAGGTCGCAGGTGCACTATGCAGGGCCTCTCACTGTGGGCTGTGGGCTTGGCTGCTCCACAGCACGTGGGCTCTCAGGCCCCCGACCAGGGGCCGAACCAGTGTCCCCTGCGTTGAAGACAATTTCTTAACCACAGGTGTTGGGGGCCAGCGTGAGGAACTCCGCCCATGGCAAAGGTCATGAGGAAAGAGGCTTGGCATACGCAAAGGTGGGATCAAGCCTCAGGAAACCCCCTGTTCCCGAGCATCTACCCCAAAACCAGAGTCTGTTTTATGCTCTCGCCTACACCTCTGACTTTACGGGGAGCTCTCCCCCATAACTGTTTCTCTCGGAGAAGGAGTAAACGTGCAGCTCCAAGGTAATAAAAATTCCTGGGCGTGATAAGAGTGTTTCAGCTTA
>SJXO01000179.1:75221-88406 GCA_006408615.1 Connochaetes taurinus
CCCCCCCCCCCCCCCGGGAGGGAAGGGCCTTGGGCCACTGTCCCCTGCACACAGGTGACCCCTGCTGATGGCAGTGAACCCCGCTGAGAGGAGCTGGCAGCGTCTCCTCTTGTGTTCAACAAGCAGAAGCACCTACTGTGTGCCCAGTCCTGTTCTGGGAGCTGGGGAGACGCGAGTGAGCAAGGCGGACAGGCGTCCCTGCCCCCAGGACACAGACGTGAGGGGGGCCAGACAATGAACAAAACAGCAACAGCACATTGCCGAGGGGAGCCGCCTTGTGAGGGCGAGGGGAGAGGGAGCCACAGTGTGAGAGTGAGGGGAGAAGGCGAAGGGGTGTGCTGGGAGGTGCTCCCTGGAGCAGGTGGGAAGGAAAGCGGTTCACTCCAGTACCGTGCCTGCCTTTTTCCTAGACACGTCACCACCTAGCTACGTGGCCTTGGAGGAGTCACACCTCCTAGGACTAAACTGGGCGACACAAAAACATTGGCTCAGCAAAGCTAAAATGTCTGAGTTATTGTTGCTGTTCAGTTGCTAAGTCGTTCCGATTCTTTGCGACACCACGGACTGCAGCACGCCAGGCCCCCCCGTCCATCAACTCCCGGAGCTTGCTCAAACTCATGTCCATTGAGTCAGTGATGCCATCCAACCATCTCATCCTCTGTCATCCCCTTCTCCCACCCTCAATCTTTCCCAGCATCAGGGTCTTTTCCAATGAATCTGAGTAGGGTTAATCAATTAAGCTCCAAGTCTGGCTTAATCCAGTACTTCAATGAGGAGGCTTTTTCTTTTTCTCCAGAACTAAGGAAAACAGGTCATTTTTAATCCCATGTAATTCATCTTAAGTGAGTGAAAGTGAAAGTTGCTCAGTTGTGTCCAACTCTTTGTGACCCCATGGAGTATACAGTCCATGGAATTCTCCAGGCCAGAATCCTGGAGTGGGTAGCCTATCCCTTCTCCAGAGGATCGTCCTAACCCAGGGATCAAATCCAGGTCTCCTGCATTGCAGGCGGATTCTTTACCATCTGAGCCACAAGGGAAGCCCAAGAATACTGGGGTGGGTAACCTATCCTTTCTCCAGCAGATCTTCCAGACGTAGGAATCAAACTGGGGTCTCTTGCACTGCAGGCAGATTCTTTACCAACTGAGCTATCAGGGAAGCCAACTCATCTTATGGTACACAAAAATTACCAGAACTGAAGAAATCAGACACCAGAAAGATTAACTTCCAACTAAAGTATGATTCCAGAAAGATGACTGGGTTAACAATTATATTTGACTAAAGTCTTCACTATCCCTAACTCTACTGTCTCAGGAGCTCTTGTGAATTTTCAAATTTTCCCTTTTCCATTTCCTTTGATTGTTAGGAAAACAATCAAATTCCTTAGGGCACCCAACATCTACTGTGATCAGAGCTCCATCTGGTTCTTGACACCTCTCCTGCCACATGCTCCCCTCCCCCAAAAAAACTCCACGCCCTAGCCAGCTGTGTGCCCTCTGCTCCGGTGACGCAGACTCCACGTCCCTGAATATGTCTTGTGACTTCAGTTTTCCATGCCTTTGTACGTGCTACGGGTTCTGAAATGCCTTGAAAACACATCTGTACACACACAGTGATATAATGTGATTTAATGAGGTCACAACAACGTAGAGTATTAACATTAACCCTTTCTGCCCTAAGGACATGACTGTGCCTTCTTCACTTTGGAGTTCTCAGTGTCTTGGGTCCCCAAAGCGGGGTCTGTACACCAGCGGGATCAGTATTACTTGGGCTTGCAGACATGCAGGTTTTCAGGCCCTGCTACAATATCTACTGAACTGGAGACTCTGAGCATGGGGCCCAGGAGCAGGTGTTTAAAAAGTCCTCCAGGCGAGGCTCATGCACCACAAGTTTGAGAAGCCCTGACCCAGGCATCCGTCCACGTTGGCTGAATGGACGGATAAACGGCTAAAACCTGTGATGCTGCTCTTCATTTCTAGGGCTTCCCTGGGATTAATGAGGTCACAACAACGTAGAGTATTAACATTAACCCTTTCTGCCCTAAGGACATGACTGTGCCTTCTTCACTTTGGAGTTCTCAGTGTCTTGGGTCCCCAAAGCGGGGTCTGTACACCAGCGGGATCAGTATTACTTGGGCTTGCAGACATGCAGGTTTTCAGGCCCTGCTACAATATCTACTGAACTGGAGACTCTGAGCATGGGGCCCAGGAGCAGGTGTTTAAAAAGTCCTCCAGGCGAGGCTCATGCACCACAAGTTTGAGAAGCCCTGACCCAGGCATCCGTCCACGTTGGCTGAATGGACGGATAAACGGCTAAAACCTGTGATGCTGCTCTTCATTTCTAGGGCTTCCCTGGGGGCTCAGACAGCAAAGCGTCCGCCTGCAGCGCGGGAGGCCCGGGCTCAACCCCTGGGTCGGGAAGGTCCCCTGGAGAAGGCAGGGGCAACCCACTCCAGTACTCCTGCCTGGAGAATCCCATGGATGCAGGAGCCTAGTAGGCTATAGTCCATGGGGTCGAAAAGAGTCAGACACGACTGAGCAACTTCACTTTCTACATTTCTAAAAACATACCTCCCTTTCAAGCTTTTTGCCTTCATACGTGTCAGTTCAGACCTATGTATATGTACATACATCAGTTAAGTTCAGTCGCTCAGTTGTGTCCCACTCTGTGCGACCCCATGGACTGCAGCACGCCAGGCCTCCCTGTCCATCACCAACTCCCGGAGCTTACTCACACTCATGTCCATCAAGTCGGTGATGCCATCCGACCATTTCATCCTCTGTCATCCCCTGCTCCTCCCGCCTTCAATCTTTCCCAGCATCAGGGTATATACTAAATACAATAAATAACCGATCTTTTTAAGACGTCCAGTGAAATTTTGATTTGATCACTGTAGGATGTTAGATGTTTTCCTCTATAAAGGAGCAGTTAACAGAGGACTTTGTGTACCGTTAGTTAGTTGTTCAGTAGCTACATGTACACACACAATACAGTTCTGAATTTTGGCTGGAAGAATGGAACCCCAGGGAGTTAAACTCAGTGTCTGCCCTGGGATCACAGAGCACGTTTAGCAAGAGGCCAGGATCAGACCCAACAGCCCAGAGTTTCCCACTATGGCTGAGCGCGAAGCCACAGACGCGCTGGTGGTAAAGAACCCGCCCACCAATGCAGGAGACGTCAGAGACGCGTGTTCAATCCCCGCGTCGGGAAGATCCGCTGGAGGAGGGCACGGCAACCCACTCCTGTATTCTTGCCTGGAGGATCCCACAGACAGAGGAGCCTGGCGGACGACAGTCCGTGGGGTCACAGAGAGTCAGACAAGACTGAGGGACTAACACAGGCAGAGACCTTGGAAGGCTCCCATAAATACTCTGTTTTGTGGTCAGGCAATGAAATGTGTAAAGGTCCCTGCCCTCTATCTGATCATTGCCTAAAGGACTTTCCTCTGGGGCCAGAAGTGATTTGTCGGTGTTGTCATAAAGGCAGCCTTTTCACATCTCCCGTGGTAGCTGCGGAAATCCTGGCTTGCACCCAAATGCCCCACTTGGGTTTTGTTCAGGAAAGACTTCTTCCAGCTGCTTTATTTGTCCCATGATTACATGTATGAGCTTCCAGAATGCACAAGATCACAAGTCAAATGAAAGGCTTCAGTTCCCAGTTTGCATAAGGAGACAAAATTTGAAACCAAGGGAAACAACAAAACATGGCTAAATGAAGGCCTAAGTATTATAGAAATGAGACTGAATAGTATTCTTACTAAAAGGTCAGCAGGAGCCAGCGCGCGGAAGGAAAATGAGACTCCGTGGGGTAATCATAGTATCCTTGCGCTGTATTTATGGCCCTGCTTGCAAAGGAAGTCAGACACCCTCTTTAGCATTTACAATTTGGGGCATGGCAAGCTTCTAGAAATGAAAATATGTCTGCACTTAAAAATAAAGCCGTGTGCACTCACATTCATGAGCCTCATTCACAATAACCAAAAGGTGGACACGACCCAGATGTCCACTGACAGACGACAGGATAAGCAAAATGTGGTATAGACACACGATGGAATACTACTTGGTCTTTTAAAGAAAAGGAATTCCTTTCAGATGCAGATGGCCCTCGAGGTCATGCTGCTGACAGAAATAAGCCGGCCCCAAATGAGAAACGCTCTAAGATTCCACTCATACGAAGTATCTCGTGCAGTCTAGCTCACAGAAACACAAAGGCGAATGGTGGCTGGCCAGGGCTGGGGAGAGGGCAAATGGGAGTTTCTGTTTGCAAAGTGAAAAGGTTCTAAAGGCTGGTTGCACAACCACGTGAAAGCAGTTACGGCTCCGGCGCCAGGAGCGCAGTTACCGCTGTGGCACTGTGCGCTAACACACGGTTAAATAAAAACAAAACCAACAACGGAAACAAAACAAAACCCCCCACAAAGCATGACACACGCAGGACTTCTCTTTTAAGGACTGGAAGAGTGCATCTGAGATGAAATCGGGGCATCCTGGACATTGGCCATCATTCACATCAAGAGCCTGGGGGTGAGTACTAAGATGCGGGCCTAAATGGAAAATGTAAAGTAATGGGGCAAGCGTGGTCAGTTACTGTGGCAGATGGAGAGACATGGAAGAATCCGGAAACAGAAAACTACAGCCACAGGGCATGAGAGGAAGATGACCTTTGGCACAAACATGGAGAGCTTGAGCGATCCCCCACGCAAAGTAATCAAATGTCAAAAAAAGAGTCTGGAAATGTAAGAAGCAAAATGCTGAAGTTTCATGAATCTTGAAATATATTCTGGAAAGTATTTAGAAGCTGATGGAGTCCCAAACATCATTTGAGCATTAAACACATCCCACACATTTATCTACTGTGATTAAGCCTCACAGTCTTACTATATCACAAAGGGGACACCTGGGGTATGTAATGATTACATGCAGTGAGACTTTCAGAAGGGCATATGCATAATGAACAGTGAAGACGCTCTTGTCTGAAGCCACCTGGACTAAAAGTCAGTTCAGTTCAGTTCAGTTCAGCTGCTCAGTTATCTGGCTCTTTGAGATCCCATGGACTGCAGCACGCCAGGCTTCCCTGTCCATCACCAACTCCTGGAGCTTGCTCAGTCTCATGTCCATCAAGTCAGTGATGCCATCCAACCATCTCATCCTCTGTCATCCCCTTCTCCTCCTGCCTTCAATCTTTCCCAGCATCAGGGTCTTTTTCAAATGAGTCAGTTCTTCACATCAGGTGGCCAAAGTATTGGAGTTTCAGCTTCAGCATGAGTCCTTCTGATGAATATTCAGGGTTGACTTCCTTTAGGATGGACTGGTTGGATCTCCTTGCAGTACAAGGGACTCTTAAGAGTGTCCTCCAACAAGCAGTTCAAAGGTGCTCAGCTTTCTTTAAGGTGCAACTCTCACATCCATACATGACTATTGGAAACACCATAGCCTTAACTAGACGGACCTTTGTTGGCAAAGTAATGTCTCTGCTTTTTAATATGCTGTCTAGGTTGGTCATAGCTTTTCTTACAAGGAGCAAGCATCTTTTAATTTCATGGCTGCAGTCACCATCTGCAGTGATTTTGGAGTCCGAGAAAATAAAGTCTGCCATTGTTTCCACTGTTTCCCCATGTATTTGCCATGAAGTGATGGGACTGGAGGCCATGATCTTAGTTTTTTGAATGTTGAGTTTTAAGCTTTTTCACTCTCCTCTTGCACTTTCATTAAGAGGCTCTTTAGTTTCTCTTCACTTTCTGCTATAAGTGTGGTGTCAACTGCATATCTGAGGTTATTGATATTTTCCCCGGCAATCTTGATTCCAGCTTGTGCTTCATCCAGCCCAGCATTTCTCATGATGTACTCTGCATATAAGTTAAATAAGCAGGGTGACAATATACAGCCTTGATGTACTGCTTTCCCAATTTGGAACCAGTCCATTGTTCCATGTCCGGTTCTAATTGCTGCTTCTTGACCTGCATACAGATTTCTCAGGAGGCAGGTAGGGTGGTCTGGTATTCCAGTCTCTTGAAGTATTTTCTATAGCTTGTGGCCCACCCAGTCAAAGGCTTTAGTATAGTCAATGAAGCAGAAGTAGATGTTTTTCTAGAATTATCTTGCTTTTTCTATGATCCATTGGATGTTGGTAATTTGATCTTACCATTGTTCCATGTCCGGTTCTAATTGCTGCTTCTTGACCTGCATACAGATTTCTCAGGAGGCAGGTAGGGTGGTCTGGTATTCCAGTCTCTTGAAGTATTTTCTATAGCTTGTGGCCCACCCAGTCAAAGGCTTTAGTATAGTCAATGAAGCAGAAGTAGATGTTTTTCTAGAATTATCTTGCTTTTTCTATGATCCATTGGATGTTGGTAATTTGATCTTTGGTTTCTCTGCCTTTTCTAAATCCAGCTTGAACATCTGGAAGTTCATGGTTCGTGTATTGCTGAAGCCTTGCTTGGAGAAGTTTGAGCATTACTTTGCTAGCTTGTGAGATGATTGCAATTTTATGGTAGTTTGAGCATTCTTTGGCATTGTCTTTCTTTGGGATTGGAATTAAAACTGACTGTTTCCAGTCCTGTGGCCACTGCTGAGCTTTTCAAATTTGCTGGCAGCACTTTCACAGCATCATCTTTGAGGATTTGAAATGGCTCAACTGGAATTCTATCACCTCTACTAGCTTTGTTCATACTGAAGCTTCCTAAGGCCCACTTGACTTCACATTCCAGGATGTCTGGCTCTAGGTGAGCGACCACACCATTCTGGTTATCTGGGCATCCAGCAAAAGGACTGAGAAGCCCCAGGGAATTTGACTTTGGAGGCCAGTGGGATTTGATTACAGGATTCCACAGGACTGGGGAAACAGACTCTTGGAGGGCACAGGCAAAACCTTGCGCACACCAGGACCCAGGAGAAAGGAGCAGCGGCCCCACGAGAGACTGAGCCAGACCCACCTGTGAGTGTCCAGAGGATTTGAAATGGCTCAACTGGAATTCTATCACCTCTACTAGCTTTGTTCATACTGAAGCTTCCTAAGGCCCACTTGACTTCACATTCCAGGATGTCTGGCTCTAGGTGAGCGACCACACCATTCTGGTTATCTGGGCATCCAGCAAAAGGACTGAGAAGCCCCAGGGAATTTGACTTTGGAGGCCAGTGGGATTTGATTACAGGATTCCACAGGACTGGGGAAACAGACTCTTGGAGGGCACAGGCAAAACCTTGCGCACACCAGGACCCAGGAGAAAGGAGCAGCGGCCCCACGAGAGACTGAGCCAGACCCACCTGTGAGTGTCCAGAAGCCTCTAGGGGAGGCGTGGGTCGGTGGTGGGCTGCCGTGGGGCTGGGGCACTGAATACAACAACCCTGGGAGTGATAGGACTTGGTGGCATAAGCCCTTTTGAAGGCGGTCACCATTAACCCTGGTGGCTCAGCAGTTAAAGCGTCTGCCTCCAATGCGGGAGACTTGGGTTCAATCCCTGAGTCAGGAAGATCCCCCGGAGAAGGAAATGGCAACCCACTCCAGTATTCTTGCCTGGAGAATCCCATGGATGGAGGAGCCTGGTAGGCTACAGTCCATGGGGTCGCAAAGAGTCGGACACGACTGAGCAACTTCACTTCACCATTGGCCCTACCATAGTTTGGCCTCCAGCCAAAGCACAGGGAGGGAACACAGCTCCTCCGTCAACAGAAAATTGGATTAAAGATTTACTGAGCATTTGCACATCTCTGGAGAGTGGCTGGCACCCGTCTCCCACCTGGGCATCCTCTCTCCTTCTCTTGGTCCTCCCTCCCTCACTCCCATCCAGGCCTGGATCCGAGAGCGCTCACTCCCCAGCGAGCTTCCTGCACATCTCCATCTCAGTTTATTCCCCAGGAGCCCAACCTAAGACACACACATGACTTAAACGTGTGACTTAACATTTTAAATATAAACACGTGTCATTTCCTTATACTCTGATCTACGCCAAAGCCTCATCTTTAAGAAACGGTACACGGATCAGCATGACTTGTTCTCTTTCTCGAATGAACCACTCCTAAGACGAATTACCTACAATGTCCAATTTCAGGTTCCTGAAAATAAGAAACCTTTAAAGACCACTAGAAAACCACCTAGATGTGGAACTCCTCCAGCTTTCAGATTCCCTGCTTGCCAGTCCCTAACAGCTCTCCAACCCATATCTCATGTGACAGATTAAAGCAATCTTTAAAATTGTAACAAAATACACATAACATAAAATTTACCCTCTCAGCTCAGCCGTATTAAGTGGCACACTTATTTCACAGTCATCACCACCATCCATCTCCAGAAACGCTGCAACTGAACCTTGGTCCCCATTAAAGAAGAACTCTCCGTTCCCCTCCCCTGCAGTCCCTGGCAACCACGATTCTACTTTCTATCTCTGTGAGAATGACCACTCGACATCCTCAGAAGTTTTTCTTCAATTTATTGAGTTACCTTTATTAAGTCTTTCCAAAACTTTTTTTTTTTTTAATAGAAAAAGCATCTGTCTTTTTGTACTGACATTCTGTTTGCTTAATATTAAATTAAATCACCTAATTACAAGGACAAGTTCAGCTGGCATAAGGAGGTTTGAGAACAAACAACATAGACGAGGTTTGGGGATGAAAACCGCTCAGGTAGTTGGAGCAGACACGTGTGACGGCGCTGCAGAGAAGCTTCTGGTTACAAATGTTCAACATGCTGAGGGCACCCACCAGGCGGCTCTGTATAAGGACTGGAAGCTTCCTTTAAGCTGCTGAACTGGCTAAGAGAACATCTACTGTGTCAACATAGATACTGATGGCGTTTATTGGGCACCTGTTACGTGTCAGGCTCTGCGCTAAGCATGTGGTTTGCACTGTGTCACTGAATGTCCACAATCCGCGAGGCAGATCACCTTCATTTTCCCTACAAGGAAACCAAGGCCCGGAAGTAGTCAAGCAATTTATCCAAAGTGGCGCCACTGAGAAGTGGCCGAGCTGAGTTTCAAGTTGGTGTGACTCTAAAGCCCGTCTCCCCTCTTCCTGCCCACACTGGCTCTGCAGATGAATATTAAATAAAAGATGTAACAAGAATGAAAACACAGAAGGGAGCCTTTGTTTGCTATTGCCATCATACAAAATATGTCACTTGCTTCTTTAAGACTATAGTTTAACAAACAAGGGGTTTACTTAAATTCTCGTAAGAAAGGAGTATAGGTAATACAATCTGCAATTGTTATTTGTTTACATAAGAATGATTTCAGTTAATTAAAGGCAGAAGAGCTAGGCAGTATTTGTGAGGAAAGAACTGAAGTCAGACATTTTAATTATGCTATCAGATTAGCACAAAAAAGAGAATAAGCTGTAAAGTTTTACCGAATATAATAAAAGCAAAGTGCGTTGTCTCAAGATAACTCTTTGGATCAAGACAGAGAGAAAGAGAACATCTGAAATAATTCATAGACTCAGACAGTAAGTGACTAATCAAAGAGGTCTCACTACAACCATCTGCATCAACAGCCACATGGAAGAACCAAGTTTTATTAACAAGCATATTCCCAAGAAAATAAAAGAAGAATTTGTGCTTTCTTTTAAAAAAGAAATTGAATAACATTTCAGAACAGATACCAACATCACTGAAAGCTAATAGCAAATTAAAAAAAAAAAAAGGAGGTATTTAAGATTGCCAAACCATGAGTAGAAGCAAGCATCACTTAGCAGCCTCTGCAAGACCTGGCAGAGTGCTGGGCCCTCATCGACCAGGAAATGCGGCAGCTCCCGTCTACATCCACAAGCAAGAGTGCACCCACTCTCCCCCAGTCTGTCTGGGACACTGAGCTGCAATGATACATGCCGAGAGTCTCAAAAGGTCAGCACAGCCAAGAAAGGCTGCCTGTGCCCTGAAGCTCTTTCTACACCAACAATCCATGAACCATCATCAGACACAGCTAAGCCCCAGGCCCTCTCCCAGAGAGCCTGGCGACTCCTCTTTGCTGGAGCCATCAGACCTAGAGGTCCACGTCTAGACGGAACACCTACCCTGGTTGTCCCACGGATGTACCCCAAGCTGACATCATCATCAAGCCCTCTTCCCTCCCCTGCCTGTGTCCCCATCACCCTGAGCGGGGCCACCACTCACTCAGATCCCCAGGCCCCCAGGCTCAACTTCTCTACCCCTCCACCGCACATCCCGTCCCCATGGTGATTCACACATTAGACACCACTTGAATGCACGTGCTTGTCCACTGAGCCCTTAGTTTAGGACCTAGACCTTTGCAGGAAGGCTTCCTATAGTGATCAGTTTAGTCAGGGGGTCCGTAACAATCTCCTCATTTACTGATCTCCAACTTCATATCTGTAATTTTGCAATAAGGAGTTCATGATCTGAGCCACAGTCAGCCCCTTGTTTTTGCTGACTGTATAGAGCTTCCCCATCTTTGGCTGCAAAGAATATAATCAATCTGATTTCAGTGTTGACCATCTGGTGATGTCCATGTGTACAGCCTTCTCTTGTGTTGCTGGGAGAGGGTGCTTGCTATGACCAGTGTTTTCTCTTGGCAAAATTCTATTAGCCTTTGCCCTGCTTTATTCTGTACTCCAAGGCCAAACTTGCCTGTTACTCCAGGTATCTCTTGACTTCCTACTTTTGCGTTCCAGTCCCCTATGATGAAAAAGACATCTTTTTTTGGTGTTAGTTCTAGAAGGTCGTGTAGGTCTTCATAGAACCGTTCAACTTCAGCTTCTTCAGCATTACTGGTTGGGACATAGGCTTGGATCACCGTGATATTGAATGCTTTGCCTTGGAAATGAATAGAGATCACCCTGTTGTTTTTGAGACTGCACCCATGTACTGCATTTCGGACTCTTTTGCTGACTATGATGGCTACTTCATTTCTTCTAAGGGATTCCTGCCCACAGTAGCAGATATAATGGTCATCTGAGTTAATTCACCCATTCCAGTCCATTTTAGTTCTAAGACGTCCATGTTCACTCTTGCCATCTCCTGTTCGACCACTTCCAAGTTACCCTGATTCATGGAACTAACGTTCCAGGTTCCTGTGGAATATTGCTCTTTACAACATCAGACTTTACTTCCATCACCAGTCACATCCACCACTGGGTGTTGTTTCCGCTTTGGCTCAGCCTCTTCATTGCTTCCGGAGCTATTTCTCCAGAAGCATATTCTTCGTCAGTAACATATTGGGCACCTACTGACCCGGGGAGTTTATCTTTCAATGTCCTATCTTTTTGCCTTTGGGAAAGATTGAAGCCAGGAGGATAAAGGGATGACAGAGGATGAGATGGTTGGATGGCACCACCGACTCAGTGGACATGGGTTTGAGCAAGCTCCAGGAGATGGTGAAGGACAGGGAGGCCTAGCGTGCTGTAGTCATGGGGACGCAAACAGTCAGACATGACTGAGCAACTGAAAAACAACTTCATATCTAAACACCATGCTCAGTTCTTTCAAATCAACCTGGGTGGAATCCCTGAAAAAAGTGGAAAAGAGAAAGAGACTTTCCCACAGCACTTTAGGTGTGAGAGCTTTTTTGCATACCACTTAGAGATGAAAGCACATCAGTTAACACCAAAAATTGGTTTGTAGCCCACATGCAATAGGCCAGTTTATTTTCAATATTCTTTTATTTGATTAAAAAAAAAAAAAAAACTGTCTCCTTCGAGCAACCTTGCTTAAACCATAGTGATTCATTCTGGGTAAATACAGAGATATCTCCTAAGAAATTTTTCCCGAGGATGACATTTGAGGCCTCCTGACACACAGGTGACTCTGAGAGCCTTCACAACACCATCTTAGCTGATGAACCAAACCCAGACCTAACTTTGAGCCCCAAACTCTGCCACTTACTAACTGCAGACCTTCAGTCAAGTTACACAGTCTTACGGAGAAAAGGGAGACAATGGTATTCAGCTGTATAAGGCTCGTGAAGTTCAACAACAGACAGTAAAGATCTGCTAAGGGCCAGGCACCGTCTTGAGCATCTGAGATTCAGGGATGAAGTCACAGCTCTGCACCTTGCACTTGCAGGCTAGTGGGCAGACAGATGTGGACCGAGGAGCGTGGCAGCACAGGAAGGCCAGAACCAGGGTGTGAGCGAGTGTCGGAAGACAGAAGACGGGGATGATGGAGGAGAGCTGAAAGAGAACCTCTCTGAAATGGGATGATTGTGGAAACACCTGATACCTGGCTTACTTACCACTTTTGCTAAGCTGGGTGTTGTTTATTTTTTTTTAACCCACATTTAGGCTTACCACTGCTACTGACAGAACCTTTCTCTTCTCTTCCTGAAAGTTCATATATGAAATCACCAACAAAACACCTGATGGTCCCTCTACTGTGAAGACACTCCCACAGCCCTGACAAACAGGCCTCATGAGGATGAGAGGCACCAGGAAGCCCAGCATCTGCGGGGCCACCTGAGGGGGAGTCCTCTGGCCCCAGTCAGCCCTTCAGATGACCGCAGTCCCAGCTGATATCCTGAGTGTAACTTTATGAGAGTCAAGAGAAGCCAGGACCAGCAGCTCAGTCATTCCCAGATTCCCAACCCGCAGGTATTACATGCGATACAAAATGTTTATTGCTTTAATCTGCTAAGCCTCATGGTAATTTGTTACTCAAAAATAGATAAGACACAGGCCAATACGGTATTAATGATCAGGGCTTTATATTCAGGATAGCATAACATTCTTATTTAAAAACCAATGCCACTTCTCTTCTCTGGAGCATAGAAATATGATACACACGATCACGAGCGGTGAGGTGACTCAGTTAATGCTGGTTCACATCACGACCTATCAAGAAACTATAGCTTCAAATACCAGAATTATGTCACTGAAAGAGAGTGATAGGTTGTGAGTTCTTCAGTTCAGTTCAGTCGCTCAGTCATGTCCGACTCTTTGCGACCCCATGAATCACATTACGCCAGGCCTCCCTGTCCATCACCAACTCCTGCAGTTCACTCAGACGCACGTCCATCGAGTCAGGATGCCATCCAGCCATCACATCCTCTGTCGTCCCCTTCTCCTCCTGCCCCCAATCCCTCCCAGCATCAGAGTCTTTTCCAATGAGTTAACTCTTTGCATGAGGTGGTCAAAGTACTGGAGTTTCAGCTTTAGCATCATTCCTTCCAAAGAAATCCAGGGCTGATCTCCTTCAGAATGGACTGGTTGGATCTCCTTGCAGTCCAAGGGACTCTCAAGCGTCTT
>SJXO01000179.1:89887-127649 GCA_006408615.1 Connochaetes taurinus
TTCACTCTTGCCATCTCTTGTTTGACCACTTCCAATTTGCCTTGATTCATGGACCTGACCTTCCAGGTTCCTATGCAACACTGCTCTTTATAGCATCACACCTTGCTTCTATCACCAGTCACATCCACAGCTGGGTATTATTTTTGCTTTGGCTCCATCCCTTCATTCTTTCTGGAGTTATTTCTCCACTGATCTCCAGTAGCATATTGGGCACCTGCTGACCTGGGGAGTTCTTCTTTCAGTATCCTATCATTTTGCCTTTTCATACTGTTCATGGGGTTCTCAAGGCAAGAATACTCAAGTGGCTTGTCATTCCCTCCTCCAGTGGACCACATTCTGTCAGCTCTCTCCACCGTGACTCGCCCGTCTTAGGTTGCCCCGCGGGCATGGCTTGGTTTCATTGAGTTAGACAGGCTGTGGTCCTAGTGTGATTAGATTGACTAGTTTTCTGTGAGTATGGTTTCAGTGTGTCTGTCCTCTGATGCCCTCTTGCAACACCTGCCATCTTACCTGGGTTTCTCCTACCTTGGGCATAAGGTATCTCTTCACAGCTGCTCCAGCAAAGCGCAGCCACTGCTCCTTACCTTGGACAAGGGGTATCTCCTTACCACGCCCTTCCTGACCTTCAACGTGGGATGGCTCCTCCAGGCCCTCTGGCACCCGCGCAGCCACCGCTCCTCGGGTTGCTCCTCCCAGCCAGCACCCTGACCTCAGGCGCTACCCCTGGCCTCGGGCGCGGGGTGTCTCCTCCCGGCCGCCACTGACCTTGACGCGGGGTAGCTCCCCCCAGCCACCGCCCCTGGCCTCGGAAGTGGGGTAGCTCCTCTCGGCCGCGGCCCCTGACCTCGAATGCGAGGTGTCTCCTCCCGGCCACCACTGACCTCGGACGTGGGGTAGCTCCTCTCGGCCATTCCTGCAACCCAGCGCACTCAGTGCAGGCGGCTGCGACCCGGCGCGCACTCAGCGCGAGTGGCTACGACCAGTTCTTGCAGACAATTTAAAACAAGGTGTATGGCAAGGCAAGGAGATCAAACCAGTCAATCCTAAAGGAAATTAACCCTGAATATTCACTGGAAGGACCAATGCCGAAGCTGGAGCTTCAATACTTTGGCCACCTGGTGCAGATACTTGGAAAAACCCTGATGCTGGGAAAGACAGAAGAAAGGAGAAGCGGGCAGCAGAGGATGAGGTGATCAGATAACATCACTGTGGGGGTCCAGCCCTGGTGGATCCAGGGTAATTCGAAGTGGGAACTGCGTGGTGAGAGAGATATATAGATTTAGAGAGAGATAAGGAAAGAGTTTGCAGTTAAGAGAATAGAGGAGAAAAAGAGGCTGTATTCCTTGGTTTACATAGAAAGCCAATAAAACCCCGAGACAAGGGACTTGAACCGTCTACGTAGGCCACAGGCGCCCACTTGAATAGCGGAGGGGTGCCCCACCTTGGGCTCCCTCTCGCGTGGGTCTTAGAAGCCCAGGCAAATAAGTAGACACGGCAAGCCTCTATGCCCTAGACGGGAATCAGCCAGAAAATAGAGTAAGAAAGAAAAGAAGACACGGGGGAACCAGTCTTTCCAGGAACTGGCCCGAGAAACTGGTCCGTCCTCTATTTTCCAGGAAAAGCTTTTATACTTTTAGTTGTACATAGAGATAAGTGTAAAAAGCAAAGTCATGCAGGGTCAGCAGCTCTGACCCAGGCTTTCTCTCTGCATACCCATCTGTATACACAGGTCTTGGGTGATTTACATCATCTTCTGGCCAGGAGGCCTATGAGCATTTTACGGCCCTTTTCTGATAAGGGTCCGTCAACCAGAAAACTTATTTGCCTTGAAAGTGTTGTTCTTACTAAAGTCTGGTGCCACTCTCAGAAAGCACTAATTAAGGTTACATTCTTACATAGCAAGGACACAACAATTTATAACAAGGAAAGAGGAGTACAGTGATTTATAGCAAAGAGAAAATTCATTAACTCAAAAGTCTAGTATTGCTAACATCAAAACTACTATATTCCTATTTCTGCATCCCGATTACATTGATTAATATCCTCCCAGGTGCCTAAAAGATAAAGGATATGGAGGCCTGGCGGCAAACACTAACTCAACAATGAAACCCTTCACCAAACTAATTCTTAGCTCTAAAAGGCTCTATAGCTTTAAGATGTTTTAAGCTTCGAGCCTCTCATGGTTGGGGGGCTGTACACAATCACAAGTTGTAAAAGTCTCTGTCAAGCAAGTTAGCCATCAGAGGGATTTGAGCTGAGACACTCCTTTCATATGCAGGAGACCAGTTGGAGCTCTAAGTTAACTTTTTCCAGAGAAAGGTGGTCGGGGATAGCCCCCTGTAATGTCAGAAGAGTACAGTATAGCAGACAGTAAACAGACAGATTTTGGTTTCGGGGCAGATGCTCAGGCAGAGGAACCCTTCGAGACCCGACTCGCCTTGCCCGTCAGGCCTCTCCGCATGACCTAGTCCTGGTGGGATCTCCCGTGCTGGCTCCCAGCACACCACTGACTCAGTGGACATGATGTAAGCAAACTCCGGGAGATGGTGAAGGACAGGGGAGCCTGGCGTGCTGCAGTCCATGCAGTCGCAAAGAGTCAGGCACGACTGAGGGACTGAACAACAGCAATATGGGAAGGCAAGTAATAATGAAAGGAAATAACTCATCACTAAACTGTAAGAATTAAGCAAATAAAGCAAAGGAGTTCTAGCCACAATTATTAGGTGACAAACCATCAATTTTTAAATGTATCAGGACTGGTAATTTGGGCATTCAGTTCATTTCATTTCTTTAAAAATAGAATGTATTATGAGTAGTATATTTAAAGTTTCAAGGTGTTACATCTGCAGCCAGAAGAAGGAGCATTTTGTTCTCATTTATCATTAATCTCAACGTTTAGATCTTGTTCACAAACACTGCGTACCTACTTTCTGCCAGAGATTACCCTAGGGGCCGGGAATGAACTGATAGAAACTATAATCTGGGACCTCCAGGAACTCACAGATGGTAGATCAGCGCTTCTCACATGAGCATGACCAATGGGGATATTTTTAAGCATGGATGTGAAAGGCCAATTTATAGAAACTCAAGTACTGAAGGTGGGTGGGGGGGAGGAACGTGGAGATCTCCATGGTCTTAAGCTCATAATCACTTCTAATGCTTAGTCTGAGGGTTCTGGGTGGAGCATAATACACGACAGGCCATTTACTCAGTCATCAAATCCTTACTGAGCACCTGATCTGTACCATAGGTACTGGGTGCTGGGGTGTGGGGGTTGGGGGCCGCTGGATGCCAGAAAATACACACCAGGCAGTTAGAAGGATGAGAGAGTCAGCCAAACAAAGGGGCAGATGACGCTCCACCGCAAACAGAACATCTCCAAATGTGGGATCATACTATACGGTAGGCTTGATGACTAAGTTAAATGATAAAGTATATTCATGGATTCTGAGATTTATTTTATTATTCTCTTTTGGTAGCAAATTCCATGGCAGTTTTAAAAAAACAAACAACTTTTTTTTTATATTAGAGTATAGCTGATTAACAATGCTGTGAGAGCTCCAGGTGGAGCCCAGAAGGACTCAGCCATCCACACACACGTATCCTTTCTCCCCCAAACTCCCCTCCCACCCAGGCTGCCACACAACATTGAGCAGAGTTTCCTGGGCTATACTGTAGGTCCATGGTTGCTGGAAGCAGGGAAAGGATGGCAAGGAGAGATATTTGGGGAGTTTGAGGCTGACACATACACACAGTTCAGTTCAGCCGCTCAGCTGTGTCTGACTCTGTGACCCCATAGACTGCAGCACGCCAGGCTTCCCTGTCCATCACCAACTCCTGGAGCTTGCTCAGACTCATGTCCATCGACACACTGTTTTATGTAAAATGGATAACCAACAAGGAGCTTCCGAGATTTTTTTTTTTTTTTTTGAAAGAGACCTAATTGACCCTCTACGGCAATCTCCAAGATCACACAACAAAGAAGGGAACTGAGGCTATAGGTGCCGTGACTCCTGCTCTTACGCACTTTCTCCCTTGGCTGGAAGCTTCTGCTTAGGAGTAAAGGAACCTCTTCAAGAACCGGGACAAAAACAGAGTATATCTCTCAATTCTCAGAAGCTTGTGTGGCTACTACAGGCATACTATATCCCAGGAGCTATCAATCTGGGGTGTTTTAGAAAAGATACAATCAGCAAAGGAAAAAAACAAGGTGGATGTGAAAAATGTCTTTGAAGCTATTTCAGTTGCTACCCTCAGAAAATGTTTGAATTTCAACTCTAGTGGGCATAAAATAAGCTCATAGAAAATGCTGGTTTTGAAATCTGAATCAATGACCTAGAAACAAGTCTCTGAGAGGGATAAACGAAATTCTGAAAGAGTAAGAAATCGAAGAAAATAAAAACGTTATCTTCAAATGGTTTGTAAAAATAATATTTTGGGGTGACAGTGTGGAAATAGGTACATTTTAGAGCTACAGGTATTAATGACATACTGGCATTTTCTGACATAACACGAGTCAGCTAAGGAGTAGGCTTCCTTCAAAGGGGCTCATCGCTGGAAATAACCGAGGGAAGGCTCTTGTCTACAGTCTCACCAGTGATACAGACGTGGCCTCCCTACTCAGGTCTTTGCCAGCTGGCACCCCCTGCTGCCACTTTCCTGAGGCTCCTCAAGCGTCAGCAAGGTGCTCTTCTCCAGGACAAAAATCAAACTTAGACCTCTTATTTTTTGACACTTCCATCCACCCTGTCCCCCTGAAACACCCCGTCTTCCCCTTGTTCTCACAGAGCTGCAGTTTGCAGGCTCTCTCCTGCCCTCTCCTTGCCCAGCTGCCCCCCAGTCACATGCATTCTCTCAAGTCTCTGCCTGGCCTGCTTCCCACTCTAGTCCTCCATCTACACTAAGAGGTGGGAGAGTGGGACGTGAAGATCTCCAAGTTTTAAGCTCATAATCGCTTCTGATGCTTAGTTCTCCACCACCAGGGTGGAGCATAACACAAGACAGGCCATTTACTCAGTCATCAAACACTTACCGAGCACCTGATCTGCACCATAGGTGCTGGGTGCTAATGGACAGCTCTCCCACCCACCCAGGCTTCCCAGCCCTGGGAGCTCATGGACAGTTCTCTTGGCGCTGCTTCCCAATATCTAATCAGCCTCAGAAGCGATCAGATTCTTTCTGTGTAATGTTCCTAAGATCTGACTTCCTCTTCACCCATCCGTCGTCTCCTTTACTGTGGAAACACGACTCCTCGATTAAGCCTTGGGCAGTTAACGTGGCTTCCCAGGCACTGGCTCTGGTTCATCCTGCAGCCTGAAGCCAGATGAAGACCATTCTCTCACGACCCATCCCTGTCCAAGAATTGGTACCTGCCCTGCTGAATCCCACCTCAGTGCCCCTTACCTGGCATGACTCCCCTCCTTGTAAGCCAAACCTTCTACTTTCTCCAGCATGAAATTCCTCCTTGGACGATACCTGCCCAACCAACTCATCTTCCATGGTGAATTTTAATTTCCCCAGCAGTCATATCTGGATCACTCACACTCGCTTTATTGCAACTAAAACACAGTTCATATAGAGACCACAGTAACAGGGGGGCCAGCCAAAGGGTCGCCCTGTTTGCTAAACTGAACTGAATTTACTGCAACTCTGTCAAAGCTTAATTGAATTATCCAAAGACTGAACGAACTGAGAAAACATCTGGCTTCAACCATAATAGTCATTACTTTAATTTCTTAAACTATAGTAATAGAAATAGATACACGCGAAAAGCATTTTTTAAATTAGAAAGACCAAGGGAACAAAGCTCTTCATACATTCTTCGTGGTCTTCCGTCCCCTGGCGTTTACGGTGATTTTATCGCTCTATTACAAAAGGGTCTTTTGGCGTCCGAGGCGCTAAGGATGGATGACGGGGGCAGGCTCAACTATGGATGAATCGTGTCCAAAAGTCTGCGGGTTAGAGAGATATTTTCCAAATGGGAAATGAATTCTGACGGGAAGCCGCCTGCTGGGCAATGAAGGACAGCTTTGAGAAGCTGGTGATCAGATTCTAGTTATGGCGACTAGTCTGAAATACACATGCGGCGTCTACAGCGTAGAAGCTGCTCTGAAGAGAACTTAATTATGCAGAAGAGGCAGCCAAAGGTCTTCCAAAATGGGAACACCCACTTCATCAGGCTAATGTGTCACAGAGAACAGGCCCTTCTTACAAAATAACTGATGTTCAAAACCATGAGCCCCCGTGAGAGGCTCATAAATCCTGCCTCCTTCAAATCAAGATTAGCTCCTGACTGGGTAGGCCCAGCAGGAAGTTACTTTCATAAGATGGATGGTTTAGGGGGCTTCCCCGGTGGTCCAGCAGTTAAGAATCCACCTTGCATGCAGGGGTTCGATCCCTGGTCAAGGGACTAAGACATCACGTGCCGAGGAGCAGCTAAACCCAAGAGCTGCAACCGCCGCGTCTGCGCTCTGGAGCCTGAGGACCGCAACTAGAGTCCAATGCCGCAGCCTAAGAGCCTGCCTACTGCCTCCCACCTGCCCCAATGAGGACTGGAGGCAGCCTAATAAATACTGTTTTTAAAAGATTGTTTAAAAAAAATACAGGTGAAAATTAAAATCATACATGTGTATTTATACCTAATCTCCTCCGTATTTCTTCTTTCTAATCATATGTAAAATGCTATTTTCATTCATTCACTAAGCTTTCATTGAGCACTACTCAGAGCTCCAGGGAGTCGATGAGGCCCACCCAAAAAAAACTCACTGGCCAAAGACGGGCGCTCACAGACTTGGTGGAAAGAGATGGAGAGTCAAGGACAGGAAATGGTTAATGGGAAGAAATAACACTAAATGGAAACTTCATGTTTACTCCTAATTTATTGATTGAAGACTAATCCAACAAATTAATGTCAGATAAATCCAGGGAAGAACTCTGCCAGCTTGCTTGTAGTCAGATTCAGTTTTCTGAAATTCTCACGCGTGAATGCGTCAAGTCAAGGCCGCAGTGAGGAACAGATGCTGGAAGACAGTGACTGTGTCGGCAGAACAGTCTTTATCTCCTACAGATAAGAAAGGGTCCCTACATTTATGTCACGAGAAATACACCTGTTGATGCTGATATCTTCTAGATTGCTTTTGGCAATAGTTTTGTTCTCACTATAAAAGAAATTTAGAACTGCATTATTGTAAAATAATTCTAAAAGAACAATAGGGAACCAGTACAGAAGTTTTGGAGAACGCACAGAAGTGATCCCTGAGACCAGATCCTAACAATTCTATTGCTGTCGCTGTCAGTCACTGAGTCCTTCCTCCCCTGCCTTCACTGTCTCCCGGAGTTTGCTCAGATTCATCTCCACCGAGTTGGTGATGCTATCTAACCTTCTCATCTTCTGTCATCCTCTTCTCTTTTTGCCTTCAATCTTTCCCAGCATCCCAGCAATTCCATAGGGAACTGTAATATACCAAAGCAAATCTTGGAATCAAACAGTATCCTCTAATAATAATTTTAGGGGAAATGGAATAAAATGCAACTGCAAAAGCAACTTACTTGGCAACCTGTGAGGTCCTCCCCTTCCTTATAGGATCAGAGCCTCGCTCATCCTCTGCAGGACCATCCCTCCCTGAAGAATTGCTCCCTTTTCTGAACTGCTTATTTCATCTCACCTAGTGGAACTAGGGGGCTTCCCTGGTGGCTCAGATGGTAAAGAATCTGTCTGCAATGTGGCAGACCCAGGTTCAATTCCTGGGTAGGGAAAAAACCCCTGGAGAAGGAAATGGCAACCCACTCCAGTATTCTTGCCTGGAGAATCCCATGGACAGACAAGTCCACGGGGTCACAAAGAGTTAAGACACAACTGAGCAACTAACATTTAGACTTAGTGGAAACAGTCAGTGAATAATCTGCTCCTATGTATTTTCCACATTTTTGTCTTTTTCTCCGCACAGACCACGCACTGGTTTCTGCGGACAGGAAGATCGCCTTCTGCTCCTCTGTGTCCCCAGCAGCGAGGAAGCACCCTGCACGGGATGCACGCCTGTCGATGCGGCCTCAAGTGCTCGCTCTTATATTTACTACTGAACGTGAATACTGACAAAATGCAGTCGGTTAATATTTTGAAGAAAGAACCTGGGGTTAAAATTTTCTAATGTTATATATTTTGCCTTATTTGCCAACATTTCTGAAGAATTCAATATAGCTTTGTATGATTTAGACAAGTAAAAATTGTAAGAAATAAAACCATTCCTGTTTTTAAAAAATGGACATTCATTTATTGTAAATTTTAAAATCTCTTTAGGATTTGCCTAATCCCTTGGACTGCAAGAAGATCAAACCAGTCCATCCTAAAGGAAATCAGTCCTGAATATTCACTGGAAGGACTCATTTGAAAAGGCCCTGATGCTGGGAAAGATTGAAGGCTGGAAAAGAAGGGGATGACAGAGGATGAGATGGTTGGATGGCATTACCGACTCAATGGACACGAGTTTGAGTAAACTCTGGGAGATGGTGATGGACAGGGAGGCCTGGTGTGCTGCCGTCCATGGGGTCACAAAGAGCCAGACACGACTGAGGGACTGGGCGGAACTGAACTGAGGACTTCCCTGGTGGTCTAGTGGTTAAGAATCTGCCTGCCAATGCAGGGGGCAGGACTTGGTCAGGGAACTAAGATCGCATATGCTGCAGAGCAACTACGTCCACGTGCCCCGATTACTGAGCCCGCGCGTGGGGCTTGTGCTTCACGAGAGAAGCCACGCGTGAGAAGCCCACGCACGGCAACCAGAGAGTAAACAAATAAATAATAACGGTAATAATCTCTTTAAACTTAGATAAAATACACAGAGAACAAAAGATTATGAAACTTTTCACTGGCCATTAATCCTCGTTTGCCATTCCCCTCTGCCAAACTCCTGTTGACACAGTCATTCTAATACGTCGATGAGGAACACTGTTCAGAGTGTTTTAAATAAGTTTTAAATAATGCATAACTGTCCTAAACAAATAGGATCTACACCTTTTTTGAATTCCACCGACCACACCCCCACACTTAGCCTCCTTAAACTTCACATCTGGGGCTCTCCACGTGGTCCAGTGGCTAAGCCTCTGTGCTCCTGATGCAGGGGGCCGGGGTTCAATGCCTAATCATGGAACTAACTGGACCCCACACGCGGCAACTAAGAGTCTGCCTGCCTCAACCAAAGACCGTGAGTGCCACGATGAAGAGCAAAGATCCCTCATGTCCCAAGGAAGACCTGGTCCAGCCAAATAAATAATAAGTCAATATATATTTTAAAATATCAGACTCTCCAACGGCACAGGAATGTCAGAGACAAACACCACGGAGTACCTTGAGAGCTACGGGCAGACAGGTGGCTGCCTGAGCATGTGAGGGGAAGGCTGGTGTGGGGACACAGGCTTCAGGGACTCTCAGATGGCCTCACCGTCGCCTCTGAAAGTAACACGCTCCCACTCTCTTACTGATGCCCACATCTCCGTAAGGTTCTGTAAGGGGGTGTAAGGTTTAAGACATAAATACCCCTATGCTGCTGGCACTGTTTAGCTTCCCTAGAAACCCCAGACAGCCCCCATGGCTGTTATCAAGGATCCCCATGACTTGGGAGGAGAAGACCCCACCCATTCCCACGGCTCCGGGGTGAGCTCGGCCAAGCAGCAGGGCGCCAGCGCCTCACCTGCAACGACTGGTCCCTGGTCGAGCAGGCAGTCTTGGGCCTCATAACTGGTTGAGGAGGGTCCCAGGACCATAGCGGGAAGCCCAGAACCTCCCATCCGCTTGTCTAAGCAGAGTGGCTTACATTAAGCTCATAAATGAAGGGCACCCCCCACCTGTGGTCTTGAACCTTCCTTTCCTTCTGGAGAGATTCCCTGGGTGGCTTTCTGGTGGCTGTGCTATAGGACATGGCAGCCCACTCCAGTATTCTTGCCTGGAGAATCCCATGGACAGAGGAGCCTGGCGGGCTACAGTCCACGGGGTCACAAAGAGTCGGATACGACTGAGCAACTAACACTCACGGTCTTTCCCACCAAAATAAGGAACTTAGGATAAGTACATGTCAACAGCGGAGCCTGCGGGCTACAGTCCACGGGGTCGCAAAGAGGTGGACATGAGTTAGTGACTAGGCAGCAGCAAGTACAGGTGGAGACAAACGTCCCCACAGAGCCGAGGCCGAACCTTCTCCAGCCAGACGCTCTCCTGCAGACACTACCCTGGGGCTCTCCCCCGTCGCAAGCACCAGCACTTGCCTTCTGGATGCTGCCGGCTGGGGACATCCCCCTGGGAGGCGCCTCCTGCTTCTTTTCTGCTGCCTTCCTTGTTTTAAGTGCTCTCTGTAAGTCAGGTTAAAGTGTTTGTTTATTTTTTTCAGCAGCCGACTAAAGACAAATCTGCAAGTTCAGGATAAAGAAAGACACTTCAAACTCTGCCTTTGAAGCCTGGTTTTGAGTCAAGTAATTGACTTCCCTCCTAGGGACCAATTATAGATCAGGAGGAAAATGGCACGCGTAGCTTTCACGAGAAAACTAGAGACAGAAGCACAGTTCGCACCCTGCCTGCTTTCTCCTAGAAACAAAAGCACANTTAAGTGCTCTCTGTAAGTCAGGTTAAAGTGTTTGTTTATTTTTTTCAGCAGCCGACTAAAGACAAATCTGCAAGTTCAGGATAAAGAAAGACACTTCAAACTCTGCCTTTGAAGCCTGGTTTTGAGTCAAGTAATTGACTTCCCTCCTAGGGACCAATTATAGATCAGGAGGAAAATGGCACGCGCAGCTTTCACGAGAAAACTAGAGACAGAAGCACAGTTCGCACCCTGCCTGCTTTCTCCTAGAAACAAAAGCACACGCGTGAGAGAAATGCCACCATGTGCAGGAAAATAAAAACTTCTCCCAGGCGCTTGTCCCTCCTCCTTGTACTTTAGAAAAGTTAACTCCAGCTTATCCAACAATATTAACCACCCAGATCGAAACAAGGTTCTGATAAGAAGGAAAGGTATAAACGTCTCTAGAAACAGGAGTAACAGTATCTCAGCCTGCCTGGAGGTCACAGAGCTTGCCCCCTTGTCCCCACTACATAACTTCTGATGTTCATGATGGAAAAAACTTCCTTACGCTCCCACGTCACTGTCAGAATTAAGCTGTCGCATCGCTAAAAGCACAAGCTATAGAGTCTGCAGAACAGGCTTTGCCTTGTGGGTAGAACTACCCCATGGACTGCAGCACGCCAGGCTTCCCTCTCCTTCACTGTCTCCCAGAGTTTACTCAAATTCAAGTCCACTGAGTCAGTGATGCCATCCGACCACCTCAGCCTCTGTCGCCCCTTCTCCTCCCGCCCTCAGTCTTTCCAGCATCAGGCACTGAGTCAGTGATGCCCTCCTGCCACCTCAGCCTCTGTCTCCCCCTCTCCTCCCGCCCTCAGTCTTTGCCGCATCAGGGTCTTTTCCTGTGAGTTGGCTCTTCACATCAGGTGGCCAAAGTATTGGAGCTTCAGCTTCAGCATCAGCCTCAGTCCTTCCAATGAATATTCGGGGTTGATTTCCTTTAGGATGGAATGGCTTAATCTCCTTGCACTCCAAGGGACTCTCAAGGCCCAGTGCAGCCAAACAAACAAACAAACAAAAAATATAAAATGGAGGTGATGAAAACAGCCACACTGGGTGTGCTGGAAAGAGTAAATGTAACAAAGCATGAAAGCATTTAGTCTCCAGTGGGCGATAAAAATGTTTAGCAGTAGTATGAGGACAGCACCCCAAAGAATCTAGTGTCTTAACTCTCCAGGTCAGCGAGAGCGAGGAGCTGCTGTCTTCCCACACCAGGAGGGGCTGGGGAGCTCCCAGCAGCCTCCTGTGGGCTCAGCTGTCAGCAAGGAGCAGCAGCCATTCTCGGGGGATAAAAGAGGACAGAATTCTCCTTAGAGTTTCGCTGCCTGAGAAAGACTTCGAGGGTGCCCTGACCCCCTCCCCTCTCTCTCCCTCCCCTAGATAGAAGGCAGAGTTAGGAAGGCAAAGAAGACTTCTCCATTCTCCTGGGACAGAGAAGTGGGTACAGTACCTAGAACGTTTCCGTAAATTTCCCAAATGCCTGGATAAAGCCCCCTTAGCACCATAAATACATAAAACATTTACAGCCTGCTTTTAGAAGCAGTGAAAAAGAACAGAATCTAGAAATAACTCTTAACTGATCTTAGCTTAGGCAAATATGAGAGTACTTCATTTGCAAACATGTCGTGATATCCCGACTATCTAAGAAGGTCAAACATGGAGCCTCTCTAGTATTTCCTGCACAAAGTTGTGCAATGTCCCATTTTCCCGTTCGATGTGGCAGCACTCTCAAGGAAAGACACTATCCTGTACTCTACTGAAATCCACATAGGAATCTAGCAGCGGCTATGCCATTCACAGCAATCCAACAGTATTAATTATAAACTAAAATTCCCTAACCTGGTCATAAAAATTGATTATGTAATAGTTGATACACACAAAAGAGTGAATATATGTTCACATACAGCTACCTCATGAAGCTTGACAATAAAACCGAAACCTACGCGCCCACTCCCACCCGAGACTGGAAAGCTGCCAATATCACTGCAGCTGCTTCATCTCCCTTCCTGACCTCAGCCCTGTGCTTGCCTTCAGAAGTGACCACTCTCTTAAACGTCAAATGTACCGTTCCCTTGTTTCAACTTTTTCTTTTGCCAAGATAGACCTTCAAGAGAATATTGTTTAGTTTGCATCAGTTCAGTTCAGTTCAGTCGCTCAGTCACGTCCGACTCTTTCTGACCCCATGAATTGCAGCACGCCAGGCCTCCCTGTCCATCACCAACTCCTGGAGTCCACTCAGACTCATGTCCATCGAGTCGCTGATGCCATCCAGCCATCTCATCCTGGGTCGTCCCCTTCTCCTCCTGCCCCCAATCCCTCCCAGCATCAGAGTCTTTTCCAATGAGTCAACTCTTCGCATGAGGTGGCCAAAGTACTGGAGTTTTAGCTTCAGCATCATTCCTTCCAAAGAACACCCAGGGCTGATCTCCTTCAGAATGGACTGGTTGGATCTCCCTGCAGTCCAAGGGACTCTCAAGAGTCTTCTCCAACACCACAGTTCATAAACACTGCAAAAGCTTGGAGACCTCTCCCTCCAAACAGATCTGAAGTGGGCGCCATAGAGCCTAAGACGGCTCAGCTCTTGCCTTTCTTCCTCAGCAGGCATCACGTGCCTTCATTTCCCTGGAGACTTGGCCAAAGTCCTGAGGACTCTCCTGGGACCCGCCCACGACGGCCACAAAATTTCCTTCACTCTCGGAATAGGTGTCTGTCTACACAGCTGTTATCTGAAACGGGGCAGAACTTTCTGCCCACTCAATAGGAACCGGTGTACTCATCATTTCTAGCTCGTATGATGGGGACTTGAGGCTGCCCGCCGTACGGGTGGGGAAGCCCTCCACCTGAAGAAGAGGAAGCGCAACCCAGATGGCTCTGGACGGCTGTCTGTGAATTCACTGCAGCTCCCTCCCCAACAGCTCTTCATCAACAAGGACCAAAGCAGAGACCGGCCACCTGCCTGGGTGACTGTATAACTTGGTCAGCATATCCGCAACCAAGTCCTCCAGACTTGCTTCAGCTTCTGTTAAGAACCGTGATTTCCTAATCATTTTTCCAGAAAGCCGTGTCACTGTGAGCATCCCATCCTCACTGATGAGACGCTTAAGAACTAGGAAGGATCTGAGAGTTCAGTCTCACTGCAAAGCTACCAAAGTAGCCCATCGGCCTCACGGATGCTGCAGAAGGTCCAGATCTCCCAGCTCAGAGACAAAGGACGTCATAACTCACAGCACAGCAAGCAGCGCGAGCATTGGGCGTCTGTGTCGGCTTCCGAACCTCCGGATGCTGTGGGGGGATGTGATGTGGATGGGCTATGCACATAAAGAGCCACATCCCCGAGGAGGGGCCCTGAGCTTGCGGAGCCCGGGCCTTTTAGGATGGCTGGTAAGCATGCCTGCCTTTTGTTCTGGGAAGAAACACTAACTCCATCTTCCAAGGATGCTTGCTAATCATTCTTGAAAAGGGACTGTGGAACAAAAGGCAGTCAGTGGCTTACTCATGAGATATGCAGAAACAAGAGAGGTCCAGGAGTTCCCGTGGTCTATCATTATCTGTCATTCATCAATTGAAAATGTTATTTAAAATGTTTTTTTTTTAATTTTTATTTAAAATGTTTTAAACAGCATGACTGTTTTAAATTCCATCTTGAACCCAGAAGTGACAGAGCCTCGTGGAAGAATGTGTGACGATGTGCAGGAATGTGTCCCCCCAAAGACACGCAATTATTAGAGCTGACAAGTATGTGCTTTACAGGTTCACACATTTAGAGGCTTTGAGGGAATCTTTCTGACTCAGTTTTTTCGGAACTAAACAAGCATAATAATTTTTCTCTGCAATATTCATTTAGAGTTTAATTAATAATTCTAAAAGACATAAAGATCTGCTGCGAAATGGAACGGCAAAAAAAACACTGCAGCGTCCAGCCATGGTTGGTACGGCCAGCATGCTTCCTTGACAAGATGCAGCTCATCTGTACAGTGAGGCGTCCACTTTACATTATCCTGCCGTTTGCACCTTTTCTTTCCAAACCTGCCAGTTTCCTCGTGTTACTAATGTACTGACCTCTGCTTTATATTATCCCATAATTTATGCCTTTTCTTTAAGTCCATCACATTCCCTGAATTACTAACAGACTGACCTCCCCTTGATATTATCCTGCAATTTACACCTTCTCCTCCTGACTCCCATCAGATCTCCCCGTGTCACACCTAATGTACTGACGGCTCACAACCTGTACTGCGTTTCCTGCAATTTGTACTTATTTTTCAGAAAGGCCAGGGGAAGCTGTCCTGTCACTGTGTGTCTAGGCCCGAAGACCAGAGGCTGCTGGAGCAAGGGCTTCCTGACAGGCCTGTGGACGCGGCTCTCGACTCAGGAAGGCTTTAGGAAGTGACCAAGTAGATGAGCTGGGTGCCGAGGTGTTGAGGAGGATGTATATGTCCTCCCTGTCCTTTAAGAAAGTTTTAGGGGCTCTGCAGGATGAGAAAAGTCTTACATCGCATATAGTACATATTTACTTACATTTAACACGTTTTCCCCCCATTACATTCACATGAATGAGAGGCTTTTTCATATGTTAACAGTTTTCTCTTGTTTGTCCTCTTGCTATCTGTTGCATTTCCTCCTGGTCACTCGGAAGCTAAACCATCCTGCGGAATGTGTTAACTACATGGAGTCTGAGATGAGTTAAAGCTGGTAAAACAAAGGGAGGTAGGGTTAACCAGACCACCTCACCCGTCTCCTGAGAAACCTGTGTGCAGGTCAGGAAGCAACAGTTAGAACCAGAATGGAACTGACTGATACAAAACCAGGAAAGGAGGCCATCAGGCTGTGGGCTGTCCCCCTACTTATTTACCCTGGAGGAGGAAGCGGCAACCCATTCTAGTGTTCTTGCCTGGAGAACCCCTGGCAGGCTACAATCCATGGGGTCACAAAGAGTCAGACACGACTGAAGTGACTTGGCAGGCAGGCAGGCTTATTTAACTTATATGCAGAGTACATCATGCGGCATGCTGGGCTGGATGTGCTGGAAGAAGCACCACCTGCAATCAACACGGCCAGGGGAAATATCAACCTCAGATATGCAGATGACACCACCCTTATGGCAGAAAGTGAAGAGGAACTAAAGAGCCTCTTGATGAAAGTGAAAGAGGAGAGCGAAAAAGTTGGCTTAAAGCTCAACATTCAAAAAACAAAGATCATGGCATCTGGTCCCACCACTTCATGGCAAATAGATGGGGAAACAGTGGCAACAGTGTCAGACTTTATTTTTTGGGCTCCAAAATCACTGCAGATGGTGCTGCAGCCATGAAATTAAAAGACGCTTACTCCTTAGAAGAAAAGGTATGACCAACCTAGATAGCATATTCAAAAGCAGAGACATTACTTTGCCAACAAAGGTCCATCTAGTCAAGGCTATGGTTCTTCCAGTAGTCATGTATGGATGTGAGAGTTGGACTGTGAAGAAGGCTGAGCGCCGAAGAATTGATGCTTTTGAACTGTGGTGTTGGAGAAGACTCTTGAGAGCCCCTTGGACTGCAAGGAGATCCAACCAGTCCATTCTAAAGGAGATCAGTCCTGACTATTCACTGGAAGGACTGATGCTGAAGCTGAAACTACAATACTTTGGCCACCTGATGTGAAGAGCTGACTCATTTGAAAAGACCCTGATGCTGGGAAAGATTAAGGGCAGGAGGAGAAGGGGATGACAGAGGTGAGATGGTTAGATGGCATCACTGACTCAATGGACTTGCGTTTGGGTGAACTCCGGGAGTTGGTGATGGACAGGGAGGCCTAGCGTGCAACAGTCCATGGGGTCGCAAAGAGTCGGACACGACTGAGCGACTGAACTGACTGAACTGAGGCGATCTAATTGTGCAACGAGAGGGATTCCTGGAGGCCCAGGGGTTCGGGGTCTGTGCTCTCCCTGCACGGGGCGTGGGTTTGACTCCTTGTCGGTGAATTAAGATCCTGCATCCTGGGCCACATGGCTGAAAACAAACAAAAAGCACAACAGACAAACAACAACAAATATATATATATATACAAAATCGGTAGGCACTGCAGAGTTTTGAAGAGACTTGAGTGGGTAGCCTTTCCCTTCTCCAGTGGATCTTCCTGACCCAGGAATCAAACCAGGATCTTGTGCACTGCAGGCAGATTCTTTACCAACTGAGCTATCAGAGACTCAAAAGGCACCCTTCATATAGTAAGTCACTGAGTAACTATTTGAGAGCCAACTGTGTACTTCAGCTGACCATTCCCAAAACAGTGCACAGGGAAAATTCTGATTCACAGAAAGTTGCTACATTGTATCATGAGTAATGACATTTAGGTCCCAAACTCAATAATGAGGAGACTGATCATTACCATTTTTTGTTCAATTGATTCTGCATTTGTAACGAAGTCCGCACTTTCTCTCCAAGACTGTTGGAGATGTTGATCCCACTGCGGCGATGTTGATCACTTACCACCTTGTTGCTGAGTCGCTCAGTTGTTCCTACTCTGCGACCCCGTGGACTGCAGCACGCCAGGCTCCCGTCCATCACCATCTCCCAGAATCTGCTCAGACTCACGTCCACTGAGTCTGTGATGCTAGCTAGCCATCTCATCCTCTGTCGTCCCCTTCTCCTCTTGCCCTCAATCTTTCCCAGCATCAAGGTCTTTTCAAATGAGTCAACTCTGCATCAGGTGGCCAAAGTATTGGAGTTTCAGCTTCAACATCAGTCCCTCCAATGAACACCCAGGACTGATTTCCTTTAGGATGGACTGGTTGGATCTCCTTGTAATCCAAGGGACTCTCAAGAGTCTTCTCCAACACCACAGTTCAAAAGCATCAATTCTTTGGCACTCAGCCTACACAGGTCAGAGGAAAACAACTTGAGACTCTCAAAAGAGAGAAGGAAAATTCTAGTTTGCAGTTCCGACAGACTCTGAAGAATATTTTGAGACAGTAGTCTTTCACCAGATGAATTCTGTGGTAACTGTGGTATCTGAGGTTTATAATGCTTCCAGTGTTTACAAGGTCAAATCTAAATTTATATATTGAAATGCGTTCTATTTTCACTGTTGAGTATGGGTGGAATCGATTTATTTGCTTATTTTGAAATGCGTCTACTGGCCTTTAGAAGCTATTATTTACATAAAGGTGCTTTTGAACTTTACAAACATGTTGGATGCTACCTGCTATTCTAAATATTTTAATAAAGTATTAAATATGTACAAAGCAACAACTTATATCCAAAATAAGAAAATGAAAGATGGCAATCATTGTCAAATGCCTTCCTAAATCATAGTTTTAAGTAATCATTTTCACAGATTTGTTATCATACTGAATTAAAATATACTTTCTTAAAATATTAACCGTATGAATATCTAAATCTATTTTCAATGTTTTACACAAAGAGTACGGAGAACATTTCTGATAGCAATCAATAGGTCTACTTTGGACAATTGTTTTATTTAATGGTTATTACAAGCCAGTGTCTGTTTTTTAAAACTGACCTAAGAGACAATTAACAAACGTGAATCTTATTTATTCTGACCTTCTTTAAGGTCCACATTCACTTTTCATCTTGGCCTGTCTCATTTTCTCCTTGTACCTGATTACTTTACAAGGCACATGTCTCTTTAATTGTCTTTTGTACCTCCTCTTTCCTTTTTTTTTTTAGTTGCTTGTTACTAAGCAATGTGCACAGCATCAGGTATACATTCACCATCTGAGAACACGGCCTACTTGGTATCATTTTCCTCTGTTCCTTGACCTCATTGGAATTGACCTAATCTGTAGTTTCTGCTTCCTTTTGACTTTCTTTTTGCCAAAATACATTCCCCCATCTTCCTGTCCTTCGATCAGGACTCAGCCGCTATTGTCTTCAGTATTTAGCCCAGCGTTCTGCTGTTTTCCACTGTTAGTATTTAGCCCCGTGTTCTGCTGTCCCCATCATTTGTGCTGAGCTCTGGTGGGCAGGCTCACATTTTACGACTGTGCTTCTGTAGTCTCCTCTGTCTTGCTTCTTTCTTTTGTATTTAAAGACGTTAGAAACGTGCCTCTTCTTCTATGAAGTTTAGGTCCTTTCCTGCTCTTTTTCCTTTAATCACTTTTTCTGTTCCAGATGTTGGCATTGGTTTTTTCAGGACCATAGCACCTGTTCTGCCCTCTTCCTCGTCTTACTGATACTTTAGCAATTATAATGCTGATTACGGTATAATTCTATGAAACCACTCCACTTAACCAACTTATATTTGTTGTATTTTTCAATGAACTACACTGCATTTAATTTATTCCCCCAGAAAACCAAGAAACAAAACAAAAATCAAACACATATCAATTACTTACAGGTATCCATGGTTTTCTTTTACACACATGCCTGAATAAACACACCGGAGAACACTAAGCGCACACTTTGCCTTTGCCGAACCAAGCTCACCTGTAGGCTGCCATGCACTGCCAGGCTCATACAGACTCCTCTTCCTATTATTCCCGGAAACAATGATTTCTAAGCATGGGGTGAATGCGTTTATGACATAGGATTACCTGATATTCAGCTTGACTGACTCTGAACATAACCTTCTAAGGCCTTGCTTTTTCTAATTATAAAAAGAAAGAAGTGAGGATCCTCCTATTATAATACAGGGATGTTACAGAGTAAGTTTAAGCAAGATTCATTATGGATAAACTCTCTAGAACAAAGTTGCTCTACCAGATATGTCAGAGAGATGTTTGGGTGTACATGTTAATATTAGTATACCCGCTTTCACATCTGGCCTATTAATACTCTTCTAGTTCTCTTTAATCTAAGCTCTGCAAGTGTGCCCTTCTGAATATTTACATGTGTGACTCCCTTCTCTAGAGTAACAGACTGCACAGTCAGAGGAAAGGGCTCACATTAACTGACATCTCAGTCAAAGAGTCCCTCCATATTTCAAACTGATCCTAAACTGAGAATTCACTTCCAGTGTTTCTACTGAAGCTGGTTTATAATAAGTTGAAAATTAATAGTGGAAACAAAATAATAAACTAGAAAATGTTTAAAAAATGATAAAAACATAAAAATGAAAACAAGTGATCAAAGGCACCAGTGATATCTGTCTGTAAACTCTGGCCTACTAAGAGGCAGTAAGTGTAGTTATCAAGAATATAGGCTTGGGGGTCAGTTGGCTTGGTTCTCTTGACTATGTCATTAAAATGAAAGCTAATAAAACTTATGGAGCAGTAAAATGGTGGTTAAGAATGTGAGCTTGAAATTTTATAAGGCACTGCACTGAGTTTAGGACAGTCAAGACAATTTTGAAGAAATTCTAAGGCTCTAAGACTTATATTACTAGATACCGGGACTTATAGTTCAGTTCAGTTCAGTCGCTCAGTCGTGTCCGACTCTTTGCACCCCCATGAATTGCAGCACGCCAGGCCTCCCTGTTTATCACCATCTCCCGGAGTCCACTCAGACTCACGTCCATCGAGTCTGTGATGCCATCCAGCCATCTCATCCTCTGTCGTCCCCTTCTCCTCCTGCCCCCAATCCCTCCCAGCATCAGAGTCTTTTCCAATGAGTCAGCTCTTCACATGAGGTGGCCAAAGTACTGGAGCTTCAGCTTTAGCATCCATCCTTCCAATGAACACCCAGGACTGATCTCCTTTAGAATGGACTGGTTGGATCTCCTTGCAGTCCAAGGGACTCTCAAGATAAAATCATATAATTAAGAGAGTGTGGTATTTATTGGCACAAGGATAGACAAATATAAAGATCAAGGAAAAATAACAGAGAGTCAGGGAAGAGTTGAAATTACAGTCTCTCAAGTCTGTAGGCAGAATTCCTTCTTCCTCAAGGAATCTCAGTCTTTTTCTTATAGACATTAACTGGTTAGATGAGGCCCACCCACATTAGGAAGGGTAATTTACTTTACTCAAAGTCTACCATTTAACGATGTTGTTTAGTCGCTAAGTCATGCCCAGCTCTTTTGCAACCCCATAGACTGCAGCCTGCCAGGCTCCTCTGTCCACAGGATTTACCAGGCAAGAGTACTAGAGTGGGTTGCCATTCCTTCTCCAGGGGATCTTCCTGACCCGGGGATCAAATACCTCTCCTGTACTGCAGATGGATTCTTTACTGCTGAGCCACCAGAGAAGCCCCAATTAAATTAATTAAACATTAATCATGTCTTAAAAATATCTTCACAGCAACAGCTAGACTGGTGTCTGATGAAAAACTGGATACCACAGTCTAGCCAGGGTCACACTTAAAACTAACCATTGCGCTTGTATTATGCAAAGAATAAGACCCAAAAAAGCATGAATCCTAAAAAAATGGTAAGTTGGATCTGATCAAATAAAGACTTCTGTCTTTAAAAGAAAATGAAAATGGAAGTCACAGGCTGGGACTTGCATCTGGAATACGCAGAAATCTCTTACAACTCAGGAGTTTAAAAAGAACATTAAAATACAAGCAAAGATTTGAACAAATCCCGCATTACGAAGGTGTGGACGGCAAACGGAACAAGAAACCAGTGTTTGAGTCATCAGGCATTAGGGAAGCACGGATTAAAAGCACAATGAGATACCACTATACACCTATTAGAAATGGCTACAAATAAAAACAAAACAAAAAATTAATAATAATACCGAGCGCTAGTAACAATGGACAGCAACTGGAGTCTCATATTCTGCCTGTGGGAATGAAAAAGAGTAAAGTGAATTCAGAAAAAGCTTCCCAGTTTCTTTATAAACTCAAATATACACCTATCATGTGGCTCAGAAATCACACGTATTAACTCAAAAGAAATGGGGGTAAATATCCAAATAAAAACCTGAACACAAATGTCTACACAGCAGCAACATTGAGTCACTCCAGCTGGAAGCAACCCAATGTCCATGAACAGATAAGCTGGTGCCTCCGTACAGCAGGATGTGACCGATGGTTTAACCTGATCTGTGCAACGACATGGATGAGCTTCACATGCATTACATTGAGGGAAAGAAGCCCAATACAGCAGATGACAAATTGTATCATTCCATTTACACGGCATTCTGGAAAAGGCAGTAACATAGGGACAATAGTAATAAGAATCAGTGGTGCCAGAGACTGGGAGTATAGGGAGGGAATGGAAAGGATAGAAATATTTTATATGTCGATTGTGGTGCTGGTTTCACAACTGTATACATTTATTAAAACCCATAAGACCATAATACATCTGTTAACGGACAATTCTATGATCTCTAGACTGTGTCTTAATAAGCCTGACTTAACAGTACTATCAGGGAAAGCCAAAAAGATGAAAAAAATATTCCATTAGGAAGAAACTCCCTAATGAGATGGCTGAATGGCATCACTGACTCGATGGACATGAGTTTGAGCAGGCTCTGGGAGTTGGTGAAGGGCAGGGAAGCCTGACGTGCTGCAGTCCATGGGGTCACAAAGAGCTGGACACGACTGAGGGACTGAACTGAACTGAAGGCAGAAACTTAGTGGGGGAAGAAAAATTGAAATGCGAGTTCAGAAAGGAAGGATGTAAAATTTCAAACTGGTAAAGAACATTTTCACATAATTTTAAATGCTTGTTCACACATTTTTTTCTTTTCTGTTTTTTTTTGTTGTTGTTGTTCACACATTTTTGAAAGGAAAATGATGAGTGTCAAATCACTGTGATATGTACTCAATAAATACATTTAAGAGTGACATAACAGTTTTATTTTTAAATGTCAATGTTTGCAATACACTGGAAATTATATGCTTTGCAACCATTAAACTTACTTTGACAAGTTTTAGCATCAATCTAAAAATGAGCAAGGAAATGCACAGTTTTAAAGAATACTTTTCGAGAACTGCAAAGACTCCTGCTCCAGACGACAGCTTCCCCGAACTCTGCCACAGATGGTTGGCAGGTGTGGCAAGACTGAGCCCCAAAGTCCCTTGGGCGGGCAGGCTGTCTGCCTTCAACCGAAAGCGACCTGCCTGTTCACTGAAATGTGCTTTTGCAAAGACTCTCGTTGTCTCTGATGCAAGAAGGTAGAAGAGCCTGTAAGACGCTGCCCTGGAGAGATCCCTGCGCGTCGGCACAGACGGAAAGACACAGAACACCTACGGCACAAGGAACTGCAGGAACGAGTCGCTGAGAACAAACCCAGTGCCCATCCGCTCACAAACAGATAAACACAGTGAAGAACTGCCTCTCAGTGGGATTGTATGTAGCGGTGACAACGAGTGAGGTGTAACAGCTCATTGATGCAGCATCATTATGGACGAATCTGCAAAACTTGATGTGGAGTGAAACACATCGAGGTCATAATTACATGTACTGAGATGTTATGTATGAAACATTTCAAAACAGGCAAACCAAGATAATGAATTGTTTAGGAATAAATATCTGTGCAATTGTATTAAAACATGCACAGGACTGACAAATAACCAAAATATAGACCGCATGGTTCTCTCTGGAAAGAAAGGTTAAGGAATCAGGGAAGGATGCATAAGGGTTTTCAACTCTTCGTGTAATGTATTTCTTTAAAAAATCTGAACCAAATACGGCAAAAGTAGACTGAAGAAAACTGAGTAGCTGGATGGCAAGTGTTACACTATATTACTGTCTACGCTTCTCTGTGTTTAACGTATTTCCAACAGACACACAAAAATAAAGTATGTATTTGGTATCCTGAAACTTGGCAAGAGTTCTTTGTCATGATTTATGCCAGATACAGAATCTTCAGGTCCGAAGAATCGGAAAGGGTGATTAAGCTTAGAGATTAAATATACACTTTATTAACTTTTTAGTTAGTTAATCACTGGAACCAAAATCCAAGGTCAGCCTGGATGTCCTCCTCAAGTTCCCAGAAACCCAAAGAACGTCTGCTGCACGTGAGCAGGAACGCTGGACATCGCGTCGAGCGCCAGGACCTTACCTCTCTGCCGGGCTGTGTGCTCTCGCTTCAGCGTGCCCTACTCTTCGTGGCCCCATGGACTGTAGCTGCCTGGCTCCCCCATCCTTGGGGGTCTCCAGGCAAGAATCCTGGAGTGGGATGCCACCCTTTACTTTATTAACTTTTTAGTTAGTTAATCACTGGAACCAAAATCCAAGGTCAGCCTGGATGTCCTCCTCAAGTTCCCAGAAACCCAAAGAACGTCTGCTGCATGTGAGCAGGAACGCTGGACATCGCGTTGAGCGCCAGGACCTTACCCCTCTGCCGGGCTGTGTGCTCTCGCTTCAGCGTGCCCTACTCTTCGTGGCCCCGTGGACTGTAGCTGCCTGGCTCCCCCATCCTTGGGGGTCTCCAGGCAAGAATCCTGGAGTGGGCTGCCACCCTTCCTCCAGGGGATCTTCCCGACGCAGGGACTGAACCCACATCTCCTGTGTCTCCTGCACTGGCAGGTGGGTTCTTTACCACTAGCACCACCTGGAAAGCCCATCTTTAATAAATTAATTCTTTGGTTCATCAGACAAGAGCTAAATGACCACGTGGTTTGCAGTGACTTGAACACCCAGAGGTAGTCAAGACAGACGAGAGACAACGCTGCCCTCGTGGAGCTTTACAGTCAAGGGTGAGAAAGAGACAGTGAACTCCAGGGGATCTTCCCGACGCAGGGACTGAACCCACATCTCCTGTGTCTCCTGCACTGGCAGGTGGGTTCTTTACCACTAGCACCACCTGGAAAGCCCATCTTTAATAAATTAATTCTTTGGTTCATCAGACAAGAGCTAAATGACCACGTGGTTTGCAGTGACTTGAACACCCAGAGGTAGTCAAGACAGACGAGAGACAACGCTGCCCTCGTGGAGCTTTACAGTCAAGGGTGAGAAAGAGACAGTGAGTGAAGGAAGAAAAGCGACGGTCTCAGAGACCAGTATCATGAGTGATATGAAACGGGTAGCAGAGATTTATTGTTGGGGGAAGGAGGGATAAGCTGAAGCCACTTAGGATACAACAGGCCTCTCTGAGGATGCAATGTTTGAACAAGGAACCTCAGTGCAAAGACTCGGAATAGAAGGTAGCCGAGGTCTTGACCAACAAGATGAGTGAGACTGAGGAAGCATAAGGAAATCAACGTGAGCCTTATTCTATAAGCCTATAGAAACAAAGGACACAGCTTCAGGTAGTAATTTAAAAGTTTCACGGTTCTTTGAAAAAAGTTATTAATAAAACTAAAAATACCTTGCTTTCTGTCCGGAAGCTCTTGAAAGTATCACACCTCAGTTCTCTAGCTTGACTTCTTACCTGCTGTTTCAGTAAAAGTAGTACTTTGGTATTATCCTGAGATAAAATAACACTGAAAATAAAATAACAAGGAATCCTCAAGGAATTTACTGAACAACTCCAGTAAAAATCAACCTTTTCCTAACATATGTACCAACCACTTACAAAAGACAACAGACTGTAAATATATTCTCGGGAACAGGTGTTATAGAATAAAGCAAGAAAACTTATGCAGGGATCGAAAAAGCAGGTGACTATGAACAGTAAAACAATATTACAGTAAGGCATTAGACATCTGTATCATATTTCAGCACACGTGTTAACACTCAAACTTGTCTTGACGCTATCCTGGGAATGGATATAATGAACAGTGGATCTCTTCATTTCAACCAGAAAAAAAAATAATCTAAAGTTGACTGACAGAGAGGCAAACTCTATTAGTCAATAGCTATATCCCAGATGGCCATCTTAGGGGCATTCAAAGACCACCATCTACGTCATTGTCTGGTGTACGAGGTAGACAGTATGGCTATAGCACCATGAGGATCTCAGGGACAGAAATAGGACAGAAAATGCTGGGCGCGGTGAAAACTTCCCCGGTTGCAGTTCTGCTGAGGGAGGTAGAGAATGAATGCTATTTCGTCACTCAGGCGCATCCGACTCTTTGTGATCCCATGGACTGTGGCCCGCCAGCCTCCTCTGTCCACAGGATTTCCCAGGCAAGAGTACTGGAGTGGGTAGCTGTTTCCTTCTCCAGGGGATCTTCCCTGCCCAGGGATCAAACCTGCATCTGCTGCCTGGACAGGCAGATTCTCTACCACTGAGCCACCGCGGAAGCCCACAGCAATGGGACTGAAATTAGCGGGCGAAGACCAGACAAACCTTCTGTAGCAAAATGGAAACACAGAACCCATTCAGATCCTCTAATTCAGAAACGCAGAGGCCTAGGAATGCCTGTAAGATCAGGAAAGGCCTGCATGCGGTAATCAGAATGATTTTCCAAGTATGAAAATTAAAAGCCATGAAAAAACACTGTGGGTTAAAAGAGGTTATATGAAGACAATTTCTTTGAATCATGGCTGTGTGAAAATGTATAAAACATCTTACCCATGAGGCTGGACAAAATTAAAATAGTTTCAAAAAATTACTAAAGTGATAAATCATGAATTCTGAAGCCTGAGCTTGAATCCTGACTTTCCACTTGTTAGCTGTGCAATCTTGGACAAGTTTCTTAACCTCTCTGAGTTTCATCTAGGAAATGGTTGTTGTGAGGATGAAATGAATAAAGAACATTACATTTATTTATTTTTGCCATGGAGTAAATTTAGCCATAACTCCATGTGCAGACAAGAGCTAACACAGCAGTCCTGCTCGGTCACCCTGCTTCCAAGGACGGCTCCTGGCTGGCAACACTGAGTCATGAGTGGATCACTGTGCCAGAAACAGCTACGCAAGAGCATGCTTTATGCTGAACCCTTGCTTTCCTTCTGTGAGCCAGGTCATTAAATTTTACCAATATTTCTCGATGACATGCTTTTATGTCCCATGAAAATAAACATTTAGCTGTTACATCTTTCTAAATGATATTCAAGACAAGAACATTAAGAGCTCAGAAATCCTCAGACATACCCTTCAAACAGCAACAGAAGATATAGCTCAACTGGAAAGCCAGGATCACCAGACTGTGGCGACAGATCCCTGAGTTTGTACATTTTCATCATCTCTTACAAGTAAGTGGTTAGCCTTTCCCAAAACTTAATAAATCCAATATTCTGCCCAACATATCTAATGTTCTGTCTAAAAAAATCAGTATCTGGAAAAGAGAATTTAGCAAGAAAAGCTCGAGAGAAAAAGTGCTTAATAATTCATGAAGACTTTCTGTTTTTGGATAGTCAGATCAATTCCCGCTCTGGAAAAGACAGTAAGAAAGACACTAAAACAAGACGCCCCTAGAGGCACTGAGTTAAAAAGACAGGGGACAGGCCTCGCTCCTAAGGCAGCTCTAATTCAGAGGCTGCGGCACCCCAAGGGCACTTCTGCCCTGAGCTGTGGTTTGGTGGCTTCACTGGAGAAGAGGCCAGGAGACAAGATTCAGGGCTGGCACAGCACGGATCATCTCACGGGATAACTTTCCCACATTAAGCTTATCTCCAAAAGGTAACGTGAAAGTTACCTTAAGCAAAGAAGAAAAAGAAAACGTTTTTCAAAAATTGATAAGCTATCTCTTAAAAGTTATGGCTGCTGATTGCCCTTATATAGACCAGTAGCCTGAATCTAAGCAAATCTTGAGTAGGAACAAAAATTTCAATCTATGGATTTATTTTAATGTGGTCCTATGCTGATAGTACACACACACACACACACACACACACACAAATGTCTTAGGCAAAATATTAGCAACCTGAATATAACAGTGTATAAGAAAATAATATCATGACCAAATTGTGTCTACATTAATACACACACACATATATGAGCCATTAAGCACGTTAACAGATTAAAGGGGAAAAAACATCTCAACAGATAAGGAAAAAGCATGTAATAAAATTTAACGCCCATTCTTGACAGAAACTCTTGTCCTAAACTAGACAGAAACTTCTCTAATCTGACACAGGATATAATTATAAAACATCTGTAGCTAGGTATGATCAAAATAAATAATAAAAAGGTGTAGTCTCTCTCCCTGAGTTTGGGAACAAGACACTATCACTATTGGAAGTACCAGCTAGCTCAGCAAGTCCAGAAAAAGAAATTAAGGACACGAGACTGGAAAGGAGGAAAATGTTTCTATTTTCCACTGGCATCAGAGTCTTCTCAGAACTACCTTCAAAAATCTACAGATAAACTTAACAAGGTTGCTGGTTATAAGATCTATACATATAAATAAAGTACATTTCTATTTAATTGTTTCTTAAGCAGCTTTAAAAATAATTTCCAAAAGCTACCATTTTAATAGCAACAAAAACTATAAAATATCATATTATAAACTCCAAATTTGCTAAGACTAAATCTTAACTGTCCTCACCAGAAAAAGGAATGATCCTCAAGTGACCAGACAGAGGGACGAACTGATGCTAGCGAGGCAGTCATATCACAATATGTAAATGAATCCCATCAACACACGGGCGCCTCAAACAGACATAACATCATGTCAATCATATCCTATAAGTATGTAGGAATAAATCCAACACAAGCACAGGAAAACCTATGTGCAATATAGAGCCGTGACTAGAAGCACAAACTCTACATCGAGGCCTCCTTGGCTCAGCTGGTAAAGAACCCGCCTGCAATGTGGGAGACCTGGGTTCAGTCCCTGGGTTGGGAAGATCCCCTGGAGGAGGGCATGGCAACCCACTCCAGCATTCTTGCCTGGAGAATCCCATGGACAGAGGAGCCTGGAGGACTACCGTTCATGGGGTCGCAAGAATCGGATACGACTTAGCGACTAAACCTCCTCCTCTGCCATTCACTAGCTGTAGGATCTCGGGCAAGTCAATTAACCGCTATGTGCTTCAGTCTCCTGTGTAAACTATCAGATATCACTACGACCACCTCATGAGGTTGGTGGGAAGACCGAACACCAAGTACCAGAATGAGGCCCGGCGTGCAGGGAAGCCCTGGAGGGCCCCGTACAGCGGGAACGGCAGGACTGCGATGGTGATGCCGGTGGCAGGATGATGCAGAAAGGTGCACACGCTTTCTGAAGGCTTCTCAGAATACTTCATTAAATGGAAAATATACCATATTCATGGATAGGAAGACAATATTGTTAAGACATCAATTCCCCAGAAAATCTCTAGACTCAATGCAATGCTAATTAAAATGTGAACAGGGTTTTTGATGCTCAATAAGCCAGTTCTGGAACTTAAAGAGCTCGTAACCAATACACCGCTGAAGAAGGGAAGTACGGAGGGAGACTCGCCCCACAGACTGCAAGACTTTATGAGGACAGGGCGGCATTGGTGCTGGGGTAGGCTAAGAGACCAAAGAAACGTGATAGAAAATCCATGAGCAAAGGCAGAGTGCAGAGCTGCAGAGAGAGGAAGGCACAGTCAATAAAGAGAGCTAAAAATATTGGCTATCCATAAAGAAAAAAGAAATTCGGTTCTCACACACTTAAGCCATACTCAAAAACCAACTTTAGAAACTTCCCTGGTGATCCAGTGCTTAAGAACCTGCCTTGCAATGCAGGTGATATGGGTGCCAGTCCTCGGCTAGGGAGCTAAAATCCCACCTGCCATGGGCAACTGAAAGAGCCTGCGCGCCACGACTAGAGAACCCACGTGCTGCAGTGAAAGGTCCCACATGAGGCAGTGACGACGCCCCATGCCACACCTAAGACCCAGCGCAGCCAAATAAACAGACATTTAAAAACCAACCCTAGAAGAATTAAGGGCTTAATTTTCAAGAGCGAAACTTAAAAAACTGCAAAGAAAACAGGAGTATTTCTCTGAACTTGAGATAAGGAAGGGTTTCTTAAATGAGGCAGTATCACTCTACTACCAAAACATTTCACAAATTTAACCAAATCAAATTTGATTTATATTTCAAAAGGCATACCTGAAGAAAGTTAAAAGACAAGCCACAAACTGGGAGAAAATATTTGTCAACTGACAACATATACGTACCAAGAACATACATTAAAAAAAAAAAAAATGTTCAAATCAATAGAAAATGCAGCAGAAAAAAACGTGGGTGAAAACCATGGATATATATATATAATATACAGATATGTAACAAACATGAAGCGAGCTGATAGATGAATCATTACTAAATCAAGCCCACAGTGAGTTATCATACCTAAGAAGTGTGACAATACCAAGTGCTGGAGAAGACGCAGGTCAGCAGACTCTCTCACACACTAATGACTGGAGTGTAAATTAACACAAATGGTTTGGAAGTATCATTTGGTATTTTAATATTTTGGCACTAAGTAAATATTTGTATACCTTATAACCTAAGTATATATCAAACAGAAACACTTGCATACAGCTACCAAGAGTGATGATATAAGATTGTTTGTACAGTACCAATAGTAATAGCAAAAATAAACAGAATTATTTTTTGTGGCCATTACTAAATGCCCAACAATGGGAAAACAGATAAATTATGGTAAATTCATGCAGTGGGATGTTAAATATACTTAAAATGAGTATAACTATACACAAAACAGGACTAAATATTAGAAATATATTATGAGTGGAAAAAAAAGGCAAAAAACACCTAAATTTGACACTCTTTTTTTAGATAGTTTTAAGATTTTATTTTCTTGGGCTCCAAAATCACTGCAGATGGTGACTACAGCCATGAAATTAAAAGACATCTGCTCCTTGGAAGAAAAGCTACAATAAACCTAGACAGTGTATTAAAAAGCAGAGACATAACTTTGCCAACAAAGTTCTGTCTAATCAAAGCTTTGGTTTTTCCAGACGGGAAAACAGATAAATTATGGTAAATTCATGCAGTGGGATGTTAAATATACTTAAAATGAGTAATAACTATACACAAAACAGGAATAAATATTAGAAATATATTATGAGTGGGAAAAAAAAGGCAAAAAACACCTAAATTTGACACTCTTTTTATAGTTTTAAGATTTTATTTTCTTGGGCTCCAAAATCATTGCAGATGGTGACTGCAGCCATGAAATTAAAAGACATCTGCTCCTTGGAAGAAAAGCTACGACAAACCTAGACAGTGTATTAAAAAGCAGAGACATAACTTTGCCAACAAAGTTCTGTCTAATCAAAGCTTTGGTTTTTCCAGTAGACATGTATGGATGTAAGAGCTGGACCATAAAGAAGGCTGAGCACCAAAAAGTTGTTGCTTTTGAATTGTGGTTCTTCTAGAGGAGAAGTCTTCTAGAGAAGACTCCTGAGAATCCCTTGGACTGCAAGGAGAGCCAACCAGTCCATCCTAAAGGAAATCAACCCTGAATATTCACTGGAAGAACTGATGCTGAAGCTCCAATACTTTGGCCGCCTGATGCAAAGAGTTGATTCATTGGAAAAGTTTCTGATGCAGGGAAAGATTGAAGGCCAAAAGGAGAAGAGGGTGACAGAGGATGAGACGGCTGGATGGCACCACTGACTCAATGGACATGAGTTTGAACAAACTCCGGGAGACAGTGAAGGACAGGGAAGCCTGGCATGCTGCAGCCCATGGGGTTGCAGAGAGTTGGACATGACTTAGTGACTGACGGACAAGATGAGGAAAGTTAAGCATTAGGAAAATACACAGGTGTGTGTGCTTATACATGTATGTATGTATTTTTAAGGCAGGAGAAGAGCAAACATTCGACTCTGGACAGCAGTTCTCAAGGAAGGGAAGCAGGAAGCCGGGCTGCAGGCGTGCATGGGCATATGTGGGTTAATGATGATATCTTAGCTCTTGCGCTAATCACACTGCTATTAAGGAATAAAAATAACATGCTGCAGCCCATGGGGTTGCAGAGAGTTGGACATGACTTAGTGACTGACGGACAAGATGAGGAAAGTTAAGCATTAGGAAAATACACAGGTGTGTGTGCTTATACATGTATGTATGTATTTTTAAGGCAGGAGAAGAGCAAACATTCGACTCTGGACAGCAGTTCTCAAGGAAGGGAAGCAGGAAGCCGGGCTGCAGGCGTGCATGGGCATATGTGGGTTAATGATGATATCTTAGCTCTTGCGCTAATCACACTGCTATTAAGGAATAAAAATATCCATGTGTGGAAAAACTGTAAAGAACTACACACATTTACAAACTTACATCTTTACATATTTAAACTAGTTTTAGTTTAAATTAGCACCATAGCAGTGTATGAAAATTCCATGGGCAGAGGAGCCTGGTGGGCTGCAGTCCATGGGATCCAGAAGAGTCAGACACAACTGAGCGACTTCACTTTCACTTTTCACTTTCATGCATTGGAGAAGGAAATGGCAACTCACTCCAGTGTTCTTGCCTGGAGAATCCCAGGGCCGGGGGAGCCTGGTGGGCTGCCGTCTCTGGGGTCGCACAGAGTCGGACACGACTGAAGCGACTTAGCAGCAGCAGCAGCAGTGTATGAAAACTGTTACTATGCCGCTTTGGAATAATTTGCTGTGACACTTAACTTACTTACGCAACCTGTTGGAAAGACTAGCATGTAAGCCGTAGCTAAACAAGGAAGGGAAACAGAACCCACTGCTCCCATAAAGCCAGTGTGTGGACGCTGATTCACTGACACACTGTTCTCCTGGCGCTAAGCGAAACGTGCCAGCAACAGAAAGCATCTGCACCGAGAGGCAGCCGTAAACACAGACAGAGAGTGAAGCCACGGGCCGTGACCCAGATGCCGCACAGACTGCACTCTTCCGAAGCGCCCGTGCTGAGGCCTCGCCTGCAGAGCCCTGCTCCTGGAAGGTGGGGGCTACGGAGGAGATCAGGCCGTGAGGCTGGAGCCTCACGACTGGGACCCCTGCCCCCCAGACGGGAGCCCAGAGAGCCCCCTGCCTCTCCCGCCGCGTCAGGACACGCTGAGGAGACATCTGTCTGCAGACCGCGGAGCAGGCCCCACCAGACACGAGGCCGCCAGCACCTAGACCCCGGGCTCCCAGTCTCGGGAGGCACGAGAAACAACTTCCGTTGGTGAAGCCGCCCAGTCCGCGGTCCTCTGTGCTGCGCCCCCCGCCACTCGACCGTGTCTCGCGCTGTGATACCCCGCGGACTGCAGCCCGCCAGGCTCCTCTGTCCACGGGACTCTCCAGGCGAGAGTACTGGACTGGGCTGCCATTTCCTCCTCCAGGGGAATCTTCCCGGCGCAGGGATTGAACCCGGGGCTCTTGAGTCTCCTGCGCTGGCAGGCAGACTCTACCCCTGCGCCACCTGGGAAGGCCCCGCGGTCTTCTGAGACGTCACGGCACCGGAGGGCACGCTGTGCTAGGGCAGAGAGGCCTCGTCCCAACCTTAACTTACGTCCATCGAGTGCACGACATCGGGGAGGGGTAAAGTGAAGTTGCTCAGCCGTGTCCAACTCTCTGCGGCCCCATGGACCATAACCAACCAGGCTGCTCTGTCCGTGGGATTTTCCAGGCAAGAGTACTGGAGTGGGGTGCCATTTCCTCCTCCAGGGGATCCTCCCTACCCAGGGATTGAACCCAGGTCTCCTGCATTGCAGGCAGGCGCTTTACCGTCTGAGAGACTGCACCAAGGGTTCTTAAAGAATTTTTTAATTGGTAAAAATCTGTAACCCTATAAGGAACTATGCTTATCAAGAATTAACAAACTTGTGATGTAATTTCCTTATATAAGTGACACAGTATTTAACCCAGATTCAACTGCCTTTGGATAATACCAATGTTCACAAGCTCTGAGGAGAGAATGAAGCATTAATACAGCATTACCACAGGATTACTGAAAATGAAAAAGCAGAATTCCACACATAGAGTTTCCAAGTAGTAGATATATTTGCTTTTTGGTAAATCAGAGGTATCTTGCAGTATAGCATATTAACTATATTGAGAGAAAAAATTACAATTTAAGTATTAAGATTTAAACATTAAGCACTAAATTCTATAGTGTAAAAGAATTTGAAAAGTAACATAAATCCTGCAGAAACAGTGTTCAAATTGCCTAAAACAGGGAAGACAGATTAGCAATTGTTCAAAAATAATATAAATACTTCAACAGGCAAAAAATCACAACACCCTATTAGTATGCTTAAGGGACACTACCCACATTCTCTACATAAATTCAGATTTTGGACATGTCAAAGTCTAAAAGAGAAAGCCCTTTGATATTCCAGATAGACATCAAAAGACACCCTATTTTTAAAAAATGTAAAGTCAAGCATCAAATAGGTAAAGACCTTTTGTACTTAAATGAGGAAGGATTAGCACTAAGAATATATAAAGAACCCTACAGATTGAAAGAGACAGCTCAATCTTCGTATGTGGGCCTACAATGTAAGCAGGTGACTGAGAGGGCAGGCTGGCAGACACGACGCGGAGCTTGACTGCATTCAGGGCAATCACAGGGGTAAGGAGACGCCATTGCACCCTCGGCAGCTTGGCCAAAACTAGAGTTGGGTGGCAAGCGCTGACGGGGCTGTGGACAGAGAGAGGCAGTGTGAGAGGCGGCTCAGGAAGCAAGTGAGGCTGCAGGTCCGCACGCCTGTGGCCGGCCGTTTGGTTCCCACGTCCGTGCACTGACGATCGCTGCCGCGTGTGGACAGGAAGACCCCACGGGGGACCCGCCGCAGCGCATCTGTGACAACGGCTGACGAGTCCGTCAGCGGAGGACGGGTCCATAAACCACGGGGCACTCGGACAACAGGAAAAAAGCGCTCCGGGGGAAAGTCCCTTTTCGCCATCTACATCCACGCTGAGGGGCTCTTCTGGAGTAACGCTCCCGGCTCTCTCCACCTCCTCACTCATCGCTTCTGGAGAAATGACTTATCTAATTGGTGCTCCCCTTCTTCTCTGTAAGAGCCTCCTGACTGCAGGGCAGGGGGCGTGTACACAGTACTCTGCTCCCCAGCGCCATGGGGGTGCCAGGCTAACTGCACAGCCTGTGATTAGAAGGGTGAACATGTTTAATTCTGGCTGCATTCCAGCAAGCCAATCCCTCGCACAGAGCTGTCTCACAGGCGCAGAGCTGATATATGTATTTACTGCCCTCCATCACTCGCATCTATTTCCCAATTTCTTCTAGATGGCAAAAGAGAGTTCCGGTTATTTTGCCTTCTCAGGCTTCAACAGAATACTACACAGCGAGGAAAAATACGTGAAAGCTATCAAGGGGGCTGAGTCTTTAAAATATAGTAAGAGAAAAGGCAATTTGCATTTATGCCAGCCTGAGAGATTTAAAAAAAAAACAATGCTATGTATTATTTAAAATACATAAATCTGTATCGTAAAATATAAAGACACACATGAATGACTTTTTAAAAATCAGGAATAGTGATTATCACTGGGGCAGGGGAGGGGAAATGCAACCAGGCAGGGTTAACCAAGGGGCTTCTCGACCATGTTTGGAATGGAATGGTTCGTTTCTCAGTTTGGGAGGAAAATATAGAGATCTTGTTTTCAGCCTCAAGTATTTCACACACACACTCGTGCGCGTGTGCACACTTACATACCACAGACACTTGGACAGGAGGACAAGCAACGGAGTCGGAGAAGCTGCGAGAACTGCCTGAAGGCGCCTGCCCGTCCGTCAGGCGGGCCAGCTCTTCCCCAGACCCCCTGGAACCAAGCCAGTGGGAAGGAGGATTGCCCTTCTGGAGACGGAGACCAAACGGGCTTCTAAAGCGCTACTCTAAACAGGAGGAAACTCTATTAAACCACAGATTCAGTGAGAATCAGAAAGGATAAAGCAAGACCAGGATCCGAGGAGTGGAATTACTGGCAGCAAACCATGGAAAGCGCTCTAGAGTTTACTTTTGCCAGAATGAAACCTAAACTATCATTTTTTTAAATAAAAAAAAAGTAACAAAATCTTTGCATTATCTCTGAAGGAAGAGTCGATAACTACTCCAAGCAACGCATTTCAGTGTCTTATAAATCACTAGGACGTTAAATTCAGTGGAAATTTTCAGTCAGTATATTATGACTGCATATGGTCTGAGGGCTGCACAGAAAGGAGATAATCTGTATTATTTCCTGATCCCTTGGCTAAACGAGACACTCTGAATCGCCACCAAAATAACAGAACAGAGTCTGCAAATCTGTGCTACTTCACTGAAGAGAATGTGCCTTCTTTTTTAAAACTTTCATACATTTTATTAAGTTGTTAATTATTAACAACTTCCTTCCTCCAGAAAAGAGGTATTCAAATGATAAACTCTCTTTGGCCTGATGCACAAGCTGGCCTCAAAATCATTTTTTCTTGTCTTTTGTCTCCAATGAAGAGAAACTAATTCATGAAGAACATGCTAACGTTACAAATGACTGACATTTAGACGAGGTATTCAGTCCTTACCGCATGCTACGATTTGTAACCTAGGGATAAATAAAATGTTGGAAGGTAAATAAGAGGTAGGTGATCACCGATCAAACTAACAGATACAATGCAGGCAGCTGCTTTCCAGTGAAAGCTGGCCACACTTGCTGCTGCAGCCGTCTGTAACTGCCCAGTAGCTTCATCAGCTTCTCGTGCCCAGCATGGATTCAGAAAGAACCTGCTGAACTGTATTCACCTGGTAATTAAAAGAAACACAGGAAGCCGGTGAGGATCCAGGAAGAGACACTACACCACCCAACCAGGACGGCTTCCCATCGGGGAATGCTCAGAACCCGGGAAGTCCTGAGGACTCCAGCACCTCTACTCTACCCGTGCCTCCCTGTTGACAACATACAGAAACATAAGCAGACAGCACGCGGAGACGGAGGGCACCGGCGTGCGGAGACCAGGGACGGGGCGCGGGTGGAGCGACCGGGGAGGCTGGGCTGATACATATGCACTGAACAAGCAACAGGTGACTGGCGAGAGCCTGCTGCACAGCTCAGGGGGCTCTGCCCGGGGCTCTGGAGTGACCTGCGTGGGAAGGGAATCCAGAGCAGAGGGGACACATGTACACGTGTAGCTGGTTCACTTTGCTGTAAATGCAACTACACGCCAACAAAAATGAAGTAAACAAAGATACCTTTCAAATGTCACTGGAGATCTTGCCTCTTGCTCGCTGCAGCCCTGCCACTCCGGTCTCCTCGTAATTTCTCAGTCCTGCCAAGCTGAGTCCCCCTCAGGGCCTGTGTAGCTGCTTTCCTCTTGCAGGGTGCTCTTCTCCCAGACGGCAACCAGCCTTTCATCATTTAGGTCTTATTCCGACGTGAGCCCCCAGAGGCCTCCCCCCGCCTCCCTGTCCCCGCTGTCAGTGAGCTGTTCTTTCCCTGACTCGCTCTCACTTTCTCCAGGGCGCCTGAAGGGAGTTTCCGCAGTCAGTCTGCCTGCTTACAATGGACCGTAACCTCCTGGAGGGCAGGGACTTCCCTGCTTTGCTCACAGCTCTGGCCTGGGGACCCAGAAAGGCATCAGGTGCACAGCAGGTGCTCAGGGACCCTTTAATGGATGAGTTAATGAGAGGATGCCTGCTCAGTACAAAACCCCTCAATGTCAAGGGTTTCTCAAAGAATGTAACATACGTATTCCCTAGTTTACCAAAGTCAAAGTCCTGACTGTTGAGTTCACTTAAAAGTGGGGGAGGGTAGCAAACAAGGGAGCTCTTGGGATGACTGGCCCGGGGACCCAGAAAGGCATCAGGTGCACAGCAGGTGCTCAGGGACCCTTTAATGGATGAGTTAATGAGAGGATGCCTGCTCAGTACAAAACCCCTCAATGTCAAGGGTTTCTCAAAGAATGTAACATACGTATTCCCTAGTTTACCAAAGTCAAAGTCCTGACTGTTGAGTTCACTTAAAAGTGGGGGAGGGTAGCAAACAAGGGAGCTCTTGGGATGAAGATCAGAAAGGGAGCTGAGCCCGCTGCGCCGGGAGGGCTACCGCTTCCCGCATTTTTAATCACACTGATCCGGTCAGACATCAAAACCAAAAGCAAACCCTCCCACTATTTTTACAGTCTGCACTGATTTTGTTGTATTCTGTTACTATAGCTACCAACATGATTTTCTATCCAAATTGCCTTGTGCTTCTCTAGCAATGATATGAACTATCTCAGGTAAGTTCCATTCAGTCACTCAGTCATGTCCAACTCTCTGGGACCCCATGAATCGCAGCACGCCAGGCCTCCCTGTCCATCACCATCTCCCGGAGTTCACTCAGACTCTTGTCCATCGAGTCAGTGATGCCATCCAGCCATCTCATCCTGGGTCGTCCCCTTCTCCTCCTGCCCCCAATCCCTCCCAGCATCAGAGTCTTTTCCAATGAGTCAACTCTTCGCATGAGGTGGCCAAAGTACTGGAGTTTCAGCTTTAGCATCAGTCCTTCCAAAGAACAACCAGGACTGATCTCCTTCAGAATGGACTGGTTGGATCTCCTTGCAGTCCAAGGGACTC